>VWZN01002303.1:101681-117352 GCA_013396955.1 Regulus satrapa | reverse complement strand
ATGGGAATGGGAATGAAGATGGGGCTAGGGCTGGGCTACAGCCCCACTCTCCGTGCAACCTTCACGCCCCCGCCGGGCTGCATTCCCCTCCTCCCCCAAGCTACAGTACCTGAGCGCAGCCCCAAAGGTGTTACCATACCTGTACACAACCCCAAAAGTGTTACCATACCTGTACACACAGCCCCAAAGGTGTTACCATACCTGGACACAGCAGTGNGCCCCAAAGGTGTTACCATACCTGTACACAGAACTCCAAAGGTGTTACAATACCTGTACACAGCCCCAAGGGTGTTACTGTACCTGTACACAGCCCCAGAAGTGTTACCATAACTGTACACACAACCCCAAAGATGTTACAATACCTGTACACAGCCCCAGAAGTGTCACCATACCTGTACACACAGGCCCAAAGGTGTTACCACACCTGTACACCCCCAAAAGATGTTAAAATTCCTGCACACAACCCCTGAAGGTTTCACAACACCTGCACCCCCCCTTCCCCCAAGTGTTACAATACCTGAGGATGGATAGGTTTGTCCTCAGCCCAGCCCCAGTGCCTCAGGTGTTGTTACCAAAGTGGTTATGCTCCCTGCTGGCACTTCCCACATTCCAAGCCCACGTCTAAACCACATCCACCACGGTGGTGGGGAATCTTGCTGCAGTCAGATACCCTTGGCAAAACTGAGATATGTTTCCACTCCTACAAGCTACAGCTTTCACTGCACAGGTACCTCAAAAGCTAGAAATGCCAGAGTTTGGGATCACCAAAGCTTCACTGGTAGCCTGAGGCTCCTATGCAGGGTTTGTCAAGGCTTCAGCCTCATAGAATATGGAATATCCTGGGCTGGAAGGACCCCTAGGATCAGCCAGCCCAGCCCCTGGCCCTGCACACACACCCCAACAGCCCCACCCTGGGCACCCCTGGCAGCGCTGTCCTGGAGCTCTGGCAGCCTCGGGGCTGTGCCCATTCCCTGGGGAGCCTGGGCAGTGCCAGCACCCTCTGGGGCAGGGCCTTTTCTTTATGCTGAAGTCCAATTGGCATCTGAAGATGAAGCACAGCTTTGCTCCCATCCTAGAGGGATTTGCCATTTTAGGTGTTCTCTGGGAAACTGAAAATACGCCAGCTAGGTCAGGAATGTCCCAAAAGACTTGGGAGTAGCTGTAGGGGGAAGATATGTGCCTGGAAATAGGGTTATAGTTGGGATTTTCCTTCCGAGCAATAAAATATATATGTGGTTCTGGAAGCAGAGCCAGGACGCAGTCTGCTGTCCATGGGAGATGTCCTCACCAGTTACCACATCATGCTGGTGCCACTGTAGCTATGCCCTGTATATGTAGCTGATGCCCTGTTTCAGCCTCGGAAGAGCTCTCTCCAGTGAAAGGGAGCTCTTGGGATGTGGCAGGAGATCCAAACTGGCTGCCTAAGGAACCGTCCATGCCCTCGAGTCACTGCCTGTGTCATCAAGGCACTGAGACCTGTGAGCCCTCCTCGGGGACAAAAGGGCACGTGGGTCAGGGCTGTTGTTTGCAGTCAGACCATGTTCCCAGCAAGCTGGGTTTGACCTGCCCCAGTTGTGGGCTGGTGGTTGCTGGCAGCAGCCCCTGGCCAGCACAGCCCTGCAGCTCACCAGTGTTCCACTCCCGGTGCTCCACAGGCTCTGTTGGAGTTTGCTGGCTGGGGACAGGCATCTCTTGGGCCCAGATACCCCAGGATGGAGCAGATCCAAATTTGCACGAAAGCGACAGGACCATCCATCCAGTCCCATTGTCGTGGCTTTGCCTCCTCCCCGGCCCCTCTCTGCCAGAGCCCGCGTTCCCCTGCCGCTCTTATCTCCTGGCCTGCTGGCTGCTGCTTGGCTCTGGCCTGTGTTTGCCACCACTTCATTTCTGTGTCATCTACGGCCTCACTGGAGCCAATTTGACACCGGTGAAGCAGAAAGGGCCATTGTGTGGGGCCCTGATAAGGGCTTTGTTTTTATTTAGCTGGTCCTTAAAGCCTGTGAAACTCCTTGGAGAGCGGCAGGCTGGGCTCTGTCAGAGCCTACAGTGATGGGAGCAGCTTCCCAAGACACCTGAATGTGCCAGTCAGAGCCGGGCATGTCCCTGAGGCTCACCCAGGCTGGAGCCCCCTTTGTGCTGAGGCACGGGAGATGCAATGCTCTGGTGACAGCGTGGGGCTGTTGCTGCCCTGCTCCGTGTCCCATCCCTCCGGAGCACAGCCTTGAGAGATGAGCCCTGGCGTGAAGTATCACTGCTCACATTGAGGAGAGGGTCATGAGGACTGGCAGAGCAAAGCCGAGCACTGGGATGTGCTGAGGAAAGCTTTGAAGGAGCAGCAAAGTATTTTTGTCTTCCCTTCTGTTCCACAGCTTTGATGCTGCCCAAGGTGAAGCCTTGGCGGGCACAGGGCAGCTTCATGGCAGGGTCTGCATTGCTGCTTAGTTTCTAAAGATGGAGCAGCTGCTTTGGAAACTCCAAAGAGGAGAGGACTGTCTAAAGGATACCCCTGCAATACCAGGAAAAGGTACACAAGAAGCTTGGTCTGGCAGGCCTCGATGCTGATGAAGGGTGTAGCTGTTCATCACAGAGTTTTTGGGAAAGTTTCCATAGGTTTATGTGGCTTCCCCACAGGGGCAGGATCATGTTTTAAGTGTGGCCATCCCGCTGCTCCTCCAGCAAAGTGTCTTCTAGGGAGAGGAAATGGTGTGAGCAGGGAATAGCATCTTCTGTGCTCTTTCTCAGATCTGAGATGAGTGGTGCCAGGTTGTGGTGAGATGTGGGCATGGTCTTATAGGGAAGATGAGCTCCAGCCCCTGATGTTCTGTGAGCAAGGGGAGCATGTCACATGGAGATACCCCCTGCCACAGGAGGCCTGCAGGGAGGTCTCCTTCCCCACCTCCAACCCCCAGATTTTAAGCCAGGCAGAGAGCTGAGCTTGTCTCATGCTCTGTGCAGCAACAGCCATCAAACGAAGGCATCAGATGCAATTTTTCCTCTGCTGGTACACTGGTAGACAGAGCAGGGTTTATTTGCTCCAAGAGAAAAAAACCCACCCAGCCTTTATGAGTCTGGATTTCTGTGCTGCATCCAACCGAGCAACACCTGTTCACTCAGCTGATGCTGCTGTATGTCCTTGAAATAGTCTGGTGGATGAGAGAGGAGGCTCTACAGGCATGTGGACTTCATTTGGAACCCTTTTCTTTTTGTCACTTGAACTCATCATGTATTTGGGACAAGAAAAAGGCTTCTCAGCCCAGTGCAGTGTGTGGGGACACACATGCTGGAGAGGGATATATATATATATATATATATATGTCTCAGTATTTATATACACCTATCACACCCGAGTGAGCAGCCACAGTTTTGCAAACAGGATTTTTAAGGTTATAAATACACAGCCACTATACAGGGTATGGATCTACGCCAGTAAACCACCAAAATATTCATACATGCCCTCCAAAAGTCAAGAGGTGCTTCCACCCTCTTTAGAACATTTAATTGGGTATCAGGCAGTCAAGTCACAGACGTTTTTCCATGGTGAATTCTCTATCAGGTGCGCAGGGAATGGTGCTTGCTGTATGATCCTCTGCTCTGGTTGTTTGCTGCCTTCCACAGCTCAGCTGGTGCCATGCTGGGCGAGCTGTGCTCTGAGGATGGGTTTTTTCAGTTCTGTTTGCTGTCCCGTCACATCTTTACCCCCAGCTGATAGGAAGCACCACTCTGGGCCTGGTCCCCATCCTGAAGGAATGGTGCTCCTTCAGCTCATGCAAAAGGGAACCAAAGGAAGCAGGATGGGCAGGAGGGACATGGAGCTGTTGGAGAGAGCGCAGAGCAGGCACCAAGGTGATCAGAATGATGGAGCAGCTCTGCTGGGAGGAAAGGCTGGGAGAGCTGGGATTGTTCAGCCTGGAAAAGAGAGGCTTCAGAGTGAGCTCATTGTGTCCTTTCAGCACCTGAAGGGAGCCTGCAAGAAGAATGAAGAGAGACTCTTTACAAGGGCTTGGAGGGACAGGACAATGGGGAATGGCTTCAAACTGAAAAAGAATATGTTTAGATTGGGATATTGGGAATTGTTCCCTGTGAGGGTGGAGAGGCCCTGGCCCAGGGTGCCCAGAGCAGCTGTGGCTGCCCCTGGATCCCTGGCAGTGCCCAAGGCCAGGCTGGACAGGGCTGGGAGCAGCCTGGGACAGTGGGAGGTGTCCCTGCCCATGATGAGAACGAGATGATCTTTAAGGTCTCTCCCACCCAAATCTTCTGTGATTCTCTCATTCTGTGAGACCTCATAGCCTGGAGTCCCCATGTGAATAAAACCAACATGACAAAGGTGGCTGCAGGCTGCTGAGCTAGAGGGAGGGAAGGTCTCAGCTGATGACTTTGGCCCTGGGTAGAACAAGTTCTCTCAGGCAAAGATGTATGGCCAGCCTTGCTCCCCAAAGCCTTGTCCTGCCTTTTCCTCACCCCTTTGCTACCCCCTCCCAGTTCCCACACCAGCTCAGTCCTTCAATTTTCTCCACAGTGAGGGCAGATCTGGTGGCAAGGATTAATGGATTTGATCAAAGAACAACAAACACAAAAGCAAGAGGGAATATTGTTGGGAAATCTCTCATCTCACAGGTATTTGTAGCTCTAAAAATGCTGAAAAAAAAAAAAAAAAGACATTACTATCAAAGAAATGACAGCGGGAAATGAGATAAAGGATTTGTCTCACAGGGTAGGCCAGAGTACCCCACCTGCTTCCTTCGCTGGGAACTGGTTTCTCAAACAAGGAAAATAGAAATTTTAGTACAGGCATCATTAACAAGGGTGAGAACTGAGTGAAAGGAGAGTGAGGCAGATGGTGCCAGAAGGGAGGTCTGGAGGTCGGGGGAGTTCCCCAAGGTCAGTGCTGGGGTCTGGTCAGTGTTTCTTCTGGCACAGTGCAAGTGGTCAGCATTGCCTGGAGAGGCAGTATGTCTGGGGGGGATGGGATCTCATCGAGGAAAAGCTTCTGGAGGAGGGGATGGGTGGGATGAGACCTGTTCAGCAGGTGGGAGGCAGAGCACACAGTGGCTGTCGAGCCTAAACAGGCAATAATGCTGTGATAAAATCTTGGGATATTATTTATCGTGCAGGTCCCTTTCTTCAAACACGAATGTTTGAGCATGAGGGTGTCCAGCCCAGCTCAGAAGCTGTAATCCTGTCCCTGAAACCGTCTTGGATCTTCCTCATTTGTATATTCAAGCTGATGGGTGCCTGCTGCAGCCATAAAGAGGCTGATACTGTTTTGAATACCTTATTTGTTTTCCAGAGGCCATCTGGCTGCATTTCTTCGTTGTTTGAGAAAGCAGTGACACTGTCAGTGCTGCATTACCCCAAAAATGCCCTGTGCTGGGAGAGTGAGTGACTGGAGAGACAGAAAAGAGACGTGTGAGCACTCAGCAGTCGGAGCTGTGCATCACTTCATGAGATCTCTCAGCATCTCACTGAGAGGAACAAACGAGAGGCTGTTCAGGACCCCGGGAGCCAGCAAGCAGCTCCTGTGCCACAGAATCAGCTCCTGTGCCATGTCATCAGCTCCTCTGCCATGTCATCAGCTCATCTACATCACGACTGGCCAGGCTCAGGATTTCAGCTCTGGGTGTCCCAGTCAGTGCATGCAAACTGGGATGGCTGCTGGGATCCACTGATCTGCTCCCCAGGGAGCAGTGAGGGAGCTCCTGCTGGGCAGGATCAGGCCAAGGTGATCAGCCTCCAGTGCCTGGCAAGAGCTGAGGAAAGCCCAGCCCTCACACAGGTTTGGGCTCGTCAGAGGATGAATCAATCCCTGGTTGCCTTGCTTTTGGCACCTGGGGGCAGGGACACGCGCCAGCCTTGGGGACACAAACCCATGGTGTGTTTTGGTGTCATTTGGGAATCTGCAGCCACAAAACTGCTCAAACTTTGCAGCCTCGACCCAGCCCCTTGTCACGCTTGGAGCAGCCCCGAGCTGAGCCCTGCCTGGCTGTGCAGGCTGCCTGCCATCTGGCACAAGCAGGGCCAAGGAGAGTTAAATAAATGTTAAATACACACTAATGCCATGTGACACCAGCAAAAGGCAGTGAGTTCAAGCTCCAAGAGTCTGCTTATGTAAACAGCATCCTGAAATTAATATTTACCTTTTAAAACAAACAGATATTTGGGGTGTTTCACAGCCTTTCTGCCTAGCAGATGCCAAGAACAACAGCTTGGTACTGCAGGGAATTGGCTTGACAGCTCAGGGGACAGTAAACTCCCCACCAGTCTCCAGACTGCGAGGTCAGAGCCAGTCCCTCTCTTTTCAAGCAGATAAATTCGCACAAGTGCCAGATTAATCTTTGCTCAGGGGCTGCGACCTCTAATGAGGAGTGGGAGCCACCCCGGCGTCGCAGGCGGGGAGCGGGATCCGAGTGGCAGATGGGCAGGGGATGAAGGATTTGGGGATGCTCGGGGCGGTCCCTTGTCCAGAGGGGCCCTGGAGAGGCAGGACTGTCCCGTGGTGGCTCCTTGGGTGGCAGCACCGCCACCAGCCCGGCTGCTGCGCTCCCCTTCCAGCCAGACCTGCACCTGTGGGGTAAATCCCATCATTTCCCTAAGGAGTGAACGTCCTGCAAATCACCACCACAGCCCCTGCCCGATCACAGCCAGGCTTGGGGATGTTGCTCACACACCCCAGCTTCTGCTGCTCTTCCATGAAGACATTGTGGCCATCCCCATCCTCATGCGAGTGCCCAGCACTTTTTTGGGGTTTGCTATGTTATTTTAAAACATTTTCTATCATTTTCCAGCAATGGGATGTGAGCGGCTACACAAAGCAAAAGTCAGCTGCCACCATAGAGGTGTTTGGCAATAAACAGAAGGGAGTAGAGGCTGGGATAGGAGCCTGATTTTTGGGTTTGGATATTTTTTACAGATGTCTAAAGCAGAAGGAATTTTTGGTGTGTTTTGTAGCTCATTACTTCTACCATCACCCCCTGTTGGATTTTATTTCAGCCCTCTGCTCCTTATGCACCTTCATCCCTGGCACTGTGCTTCCATCCTCGTCCTCCCAGCTTGGGATGACCATTCCCTCTTGGCTGTGGGGCTTATCCCCACACCATCCTGCCTCTGGCTCTGGGTGCACTTTTCCCAGAGGATCTTAGAGTGGCGTGGCTGTGTGGGCCCATGCTCACAGCCACCATGTGCCCGTCCTACTTTGGATTTCAACTCCCTCCAGCAGATTCTTGGTGAATTTTCAACCTCCCATGAAAGGGGAGAAAGGAGACACGGGATGCTGATGGGCCAGGGATGCTCCAGGGCTCGAAGCAGAGCTGGGAATCCCAAACCCATCCCTCTAGGAGCACGCAGATCCCACAAACCTTGCACCCTGCAGTGAGGGGACACGGGGCTGCCACCCACCATGGGATGACAAAGTGACAGTGCTTTTGGGGGCCGGTACCTGGCAGGCAAGGCAGAGCAAACCCTCTGACAGCGGCAGAGCGTGGGCAGGAGGAGGTGGGGAGGCTCTGCTACCCCCAGAGAACAAAAACCAACAACCATGCCAGGGGGCAGCCACAGGCACGGGGGTGATGGGCACGGATCAAACAGACACCCCAAAAGTGACGGCCAAGCAAGCTGAGCTTACTAAACCACATGAAGCACAGGATGCTCAGGTGCCAGGGAAGGGCTGCACCCAGCCGGGGGTGTTCAGCCTTTCCAGAGTGGCTGTGCTGGAAAAACAAGTGTTTGTGTAGGGGTTTGTGTTAAATACCTCTTTCTTTTAAAATCTAATCCTCTTTGCATTGAAAGTGCTGACAGAGCTTGTCGGGGCTTGCAGTGGTGGCGATTTAAAAGGTGATAGCGAGGTAAGAAACACATCTGTCCCGCTGCAGTCACACGGGGAGCTGTGGGTCCCAACAGTGTCCCATCAGCAGGGACCCCGTCCCCAGCAGGACTGGGCTGCTGCCCCGCGCCCCTTCCTACAGTGAGATCAGTTTGCTGATGAGGTCAGCCAAAGTTGAGCTGGAGAAAGAGGGGGAGTTTCTACCGGGTGAGAGCTTCAGGCTAAAACTGGGAGTATGCGATGGGGTCCCTGGCAGGTGTGTGGGACATGGGGACAAGACACCAGGGGTGGGTCTGGGGAATGCCATCAGCCCTCCTGGTTCCCAGGTCCAGCTCCAGAGGGGGTCCAAAACACTCCCGTGTCCGCACCTCACCTCAGCACCCTTTTACAAATAAATTAAAACTTAATTATGATGTTTGGTGCGTGGTAATGGGGTGCCAATTTTCCCTAAGTAGTGGCTGAAACACATAAAACAGACCTGTAATCTCTGCTATTAAAATGAATGGGTAAGCTGCATTTTACATGAAAGCCTAAAAACCAAGGCTGCAAATAGGCATATTCAAATAAACCTCTCTAACTGAAAAAAGCAATACCAGAGTTCTGAGGAAGAGCCATGTCCCACATAAACAGGGATGTTTTCAGAACTGGCAGAGAGCAGGACTCCATATTTCTTCAGGGAATTAACCACAGAGCTTGGTTAGGGGGGGATGGATTAGAGGAAGGTTTCCTGCCTGCTGATTTCGACCATGGACTTCAGTTGCTTTGCCCTGCCTCAGGTGTCCAGCTTCACCAAGGGTTTTGTTATGAGGACTTGTGCATACTGGAGTTTCCGAGAAATATTTTCATACTGCAGAAGAATAGTATAAAAGAAATCTTTAGACATAAGAATATAAAACATTCAAATATTAATATGTTATTCAAACCAAACCAGAGAGCAGCAATTCTGTTAAAGGTAGCAAGGGCTGAAAATGATGGGGCTGGGGGGGTGTTTTGATGAGTTGGATATGATCCCCCCCAGGCCATTCCCTTGCACTTCCAGCACCCCTGCCCACCCCTCCCTGTGCCCCCGGACACAGGAGGGCACAGGGCAGCTGCTGTCCTGGCTGGGGGTTCCCAGAGCCCCGCGGTGCCCGCAGTCTGTCCGTGCAGCCAGAAGGAGCAGTGGCAGCGTTTCCAGGCCGCGGAGATGCCCTGCAGAGGAGCATGGCAGCTCAGGGATGCTCTGCCCGGCGCTTGGCACGTGCTGTGCCTGCAGCTCCAGGCCTGGCCCCCTTCCCAAGGAGATGGCTTTCCTCGAAAGCTCTGCCTGCTGCCGGCTGGCTGCTCCCGAGCACCTGCTGTGCCCTGGCCCCCTCACCAGAGATGCCATCAGGCTGAAGGTGGGCTGGGACGAGGCCCAGCAGTGCCAGGACCCCTTCCAGCCCTGCCCAGGGACTGAGATCCCAAAGTAGGACCTGCTGGAGTACCCAGCTCTGTTTGGATTTGAGTGTGAAAGGACATGTGGCAGTGCCTGTCCTGCCCTGCAACATCTGGCACTGCCAAAGGGCTTCAGGTGATGAGGGAATATGCACAGCACAGTTTGGCTATCACTTCTTTTTTTGGATAGCTTTCAGGGTAAAAAATAATCCAGGACCACTAAGGAATTAACAATAGTTGTAATAGCTGAGCCTTGAAGGCAGCCTTCTCTCCCTGCCTTCTCCTGCCCTGGGTCCTCTGGGCTGGGCCTTGCTGCCCCGGGCTGACAGACCATGTGGCACAGCGTGGCTTCAGCTGGAGCAAGGGGACATTCCAGCTGGACAATGTCCTGTGTTAATTTGGATGAAAGTTCATTTTGGAAAAGAGGAGTGAACAAGTGTGTGACATTTTCATTCCAAACTCAAGCTTCACTTTATGTGCTAAACTGTGGAGTTGGAGATCAGCAGAAATTAAAATAATGAATTTCACTGTTACTGACTTAAAAAAAAAATCCATTAACTGGCAAATTCTGAAATGTCATGATTTTTCCGGCTGTTCAGCACAAAAAACCAATCTGGAAGTGTCAGTATCCAAGCCCCCAGCAGCCCTGTGATCCTGACTGGCTCCAGAGGCTCCAGTGGCTCCTGGACGGGTCCCCGTTTGCTTTGGCTTCCTCAGGGAGGCCCCTTGGCTGCACCCCACATCTTTTGCAGGAGGACATCAGCCTTGCTGCCATCTCCAGTGGCATCTGGGGCTCTGCCCATAGCACCAGGAGGGTGAGGGGGTTTTTCTAGAAGTTCTCCTGGCAGGATCCCATCCTGGATCAGAGATGCAGTTCCTGCTCCTGGAAAGGGACGGTGCCTTTGCCGGCCGGAGCTGGACCCAAGGGCAGCACGGAGTGCCCTGGGAGCAGCCAGCTCCACCCAGGAGTGGTGGGGAGCACAAAGCCCATATCAGCAATGATTTCCTGACAAACAGTGCGGCTCATTGTCTGTTCTCATTTATAAACTGCTCCACACCAGCCATCTGATATCCATTATTACAATTACAAACAACCCACAGTAACTCTCCAGCTGGTCAGCTCCATCCTAACAGCACTGCAGCCATTCAAGGATGCCATATGGTACCAGAGTTTCCAAAGCAGCATTGTCAATCAGCCTTATTAATTTCTGAGTTCATTTCTTTTCCTTTTAGGGATATATTTTTTCCTTTCTTTCTATGTAAGACAGAGACACTTCTCTGGCCTCGGTTTGGAATATGCAGCTTGACAGAATAATTGAAACATCTACATCTCCAAGGCAGCTGGCAGGGAAAGGAAGAGCCTGAACTCTGTGAGCAGCCCCCCGAGTACTGGTGCTCATGCAAGACCTCCAAGTGTCTCTTCCCATTTTTACCCCAGTGCGTGCCACGAGAATATTAAAAACCCATTAGATCCGGAGTGCCGGACACGGCTGGCTCTTTACTGCAGATGGAGGGCTGCTAATGGCCATTTCCCTTTGATCTCTGAGTCTCCTCTGAGCTATATTTATTTTTTCCCCAACATTTTGGAGTCTACGGGTGGTGTCATTGGAATCAGTTGGAGACGCTGAGATGCTGCCGGCTCTGCTCACACCCATCCTGTGGTGAGCAGGAGCTTGGGAGAATCCCACGGTGATTCCCAACTGGATGGACTCTTCCTTTGGGATGACTTCTGGGTGATTTCTGCTGATTTTGTGCCTGGCTACTTCCATGTGGCACCACTGCATGGCGTATCTGTCACGGCGTCACTGCGCGCGGCATGGAGGGAAAGGGCTGTGCTGGATATGCCACTGCCAGCCCTGCAAACACACCCAGGCACTGCACCACAGCCATTGGCTGCACAGACTGCTGGGCCCTAATTTTTGCTTTGCTTTAGTATTTTTCAGCAAAAGCAGCAATCACCCGGAGATGGTTTCTTTCCTCACTTGAGGCAGCAGGATTTTGTGGCTCTGAAATGCTCAGCTCCAGCTAAAGTTCAGCAAACTGAGCTCCAGCAGGATTTTCCTTCCCTGGAGGGTGGGATAGAGGTGATGGGGGGGAGTGGAGGGGGAGATCTTTCGGGTTGAGCCATGGGCACCCTCAAAGCATCCCTGTGAAAATTTCTCCACGTTTTCATGGTTTTTTCTTTCCCCAGCTGACTGTGGGGTGTTCATAGCTGGAGCAAAAGCTGCCTGTCAGGAAATGGGTGCCTCCAGCAGCACCCCAAACACACAGGGCTGTGGGTACCCACACCTGGGGGCCTGGCAGAGCTGCTCAACACAGGATTTCACTCCTGGCAGTGGTACATCACCAGGAAAGAGCAATCAGGCTGAGAAGAGAGAGGAACATCCAGTGGCTCCTTGTGCCATGGCGGGTGAGAGCAGCAGGTTTTGGGGCTGTGCATTATGCAGATCATGCAGGATTATGTAAAACCTCTTTGTTCACCCTCCCTGTCAAGGGCAAAGAGCTCTGTGGGGCCAAAACAGTTTGGGGGGAAATCTGCAGCTGCACAGATGGTGCCACCAGGGCTCCAGCCACCGGAGGAGGACGTCCCCTGACACCCTGTCCCGCAGTCCCTACAGGCATTTCCTCATTGCTTTTAGAGCTTTAGCTCTTGGGAGCCCAGCAAGGATCCAGCAGCAAACCAAAGCTTAGCCCAGCTCTGCCAGGGCTTTGCTCCTTCCCAGAGCTGTGGGCAGTGCCCAACTGCAGAGGAAAGTGCTGGGAATGTGTCAAGCCTCTGGAACAGCATCCCCTCAATGACATCTGTCACTGTGCAGTGTCACCACTGCAGTGCCTTCACCCATGGGAAGTGCAGGTTATGGTTTTCCTACCTGTGCTTGCCCTTGGCGTGGGCTGGGAGCCCCGTGGACACAGCTATTCCTTCCTGCCATCATTTCTGTCTGATGCAGTGCACACACTTTGAAGGGTACACTGAATGGGAATGGATTGTTCGATTTATCTATGATAACAAAATAACATTTTTTGTTGCTGTTTCACGATTGTTTGGCTCCCAGCACTGAGTCCCTGTTCTCACCTGTGTTCTCACCCTGTTCTCTTCAGCTGTGGTTTGGTGCCCAGCTCGCACCATGGGGATACTGTCAGGCATGAGGTGCTGTCCCTGAGGAGAAGTTGTGTCTCCATGGGTAAATTCCCATCCCCAGCTGTGCCCTGTTCTCACCTGATGTGGCTCATGGTGGTGCTGTGATGGTACCAGCCTGGGGCCCTGCTGGTACCTGTGGTACCCACGTGGGCTGGGTTTATGTTCAGCTTCCATTTGGTTTTCTCTACCCTCTGTCTCTCTCCAGCGTGCAGGGGAAGGTGTCACAGAGCTGTTTACATGGACACCCAGTCAAAGTTCACTCTGCTGTCATTTCTCTGCTGCTTGGAGTTTGGCTCTGTCGTTTCCCTGCATTTTCACCAGGACTTTACACCCCAGCCTCTGATCCCAGCTCCCCTTCCTGGCCAGGTGTCTGGGCCTTTCCAGGAGTGCTGGAAGGCTGGGGTTGGTTTTGATCCCCAGCAGCGATGAGCAGGACCCCTCTCCTCAATCCCACCATCCAGCACTGTCCCCTTAGAGCATCTCTTCCTCTCTCAGCATCTCCCCAAAGGACACACAGACCTCCTTTTCCTTTGAGCTTCTGTTTTTTCTTTATTTCTCCCCTCTTTCCCCTTTGGCTCTGATGAACCACCCCGTGCCTTCTGCAGAAGGCTCCTCACTTGCTCTGCATCTCTCTTGCCATGACCACGGGGATGTCGGAGCCTCCTGGCTCAGCCCTGGCCCCGTCCCTCTTGCTAAAGTGGCACAGATGATTCTGTCCCTTGCGATGTGACCGTGTGTGAGCCAGGCACTTACAGAGCCTGGCCTTGGGCAGCTCTATTGTTTCCCCAGATTCTCTGTGACTCTTGTCCAGAGGAGTCCTCGTGCCTGTGACACTTCCCACGGGTAGGGAATGCATTGGGAGAGCCTCTGGGATCTCCTGTGTGTCCCTCCAGCCCACTGCTGTTGGGCCATGTGGTGTCCTGTGACTGCCCAGAGTTGCTTTTCCTTTTTCTCCATCCCTGATGCAATCCTGCAGTAATCCCTTTGCTCCCTGAAATGTGTCCAGTTGCTGAACCCCTTTTCTTTCATGATTCTGCCCAGCACCCAGGCTCTGGGATCCACACTTGCTTTTGCTTGAAGGTTCTTTGGGATATTTTTCCCCCCCATTTTTTTTTTCTGTGGGATTTTGCTGTTTTCTCAGCATTCTTCAATAATGATTTCACATACCTCCAGGAGCTGACTCACTGCTGACACCATCTTTTCTGAGGATCTGAGGGAAAGCCAAGCCAACGTGACTTTCTGATCTCATTCCTTGGTTCCTTCTTCTGCTCTAGCCCCTCCTGACAGGCATGGCTCCCTGTGTGCCAGTGCTTCCTTGGGAACACCTCCCCACGAGCATGGAGCATACCTTGATTCATGCACCATGTGGCTGGGTCAGTCCTGGCATCACCTGTATCCATCTTTCCAAAGGGCTCGTTGCACAGGCTGGGCAGGGGAAGCTCCACACTGTCACCCCTCCTGACTGTGATTGCAATTTATGCTCAGATCAACAGAGGAGAGAAAATGTCCCTCTTTCTCCCCAGGCTTTTGAGGGTGTTAGAGAAGAAAATCCACTCTGCCAGCTGCTCTGCTTGGAGCTTCCTGCACCAGGAATGGGGAGACAAGTGGGCAAAGGCATGATGCCAAGGTCAGCGTTTGCTCCAGTGCCTGCCCCACACCAGCTTTCCAAGAAACTTTGCAGAAAGAAAGAAAGAAAGAAAGAAAGAAAGAAAGAAAGAAAGAAAGAAAGAAAGAAAGAAAGAAAGAAAGAAAGAAAGAAAGAAAGAAAGAAAGAAAGAAAGAAAGAAAGAAAGAAAGAAAGAAAGAAAGAAAGAAAGAAAGAAAGAAAGAAAGAAAGAAAGAAAGAAAAGAAAGAAAGAAATAACCCCCCCCCAAAAAAAACCCAAAAACAAAACCCAAACAATTTTTTTCATTTGCAGTTGGAATGAGGCCAGATTTTGCAGCAGAACATTTTTTGGTGAAAATGGAGCTGTTGTCTTCTGGCCAGCACTTGTTGAATGGCCTCTGCCCGGACACCACTAGGGAATGGCAGAGCCAGGGCTGGGACATTGAGCTGAGGGGCAGCAGCCACTGCCTGCTGGGTTTTGGGGCCGAGCCTGGACCCCAGAGGGACCCCTGGGAGGTGCCACCAGAGGGGACCGGCCGCCTCTGCTGCGGGCTGCGATCACAACTCTGCTTTGAAAACTCTCCAGTGCTTTGTTCTCCCCCTGATACAATCCATTTGGAGCAAATGCAGTCTCGGAGCATCTTGCCAAGCCCGCAAGCTTTGGGGAGGGAGGCTGCTGCGAAGCATTAGCGGCAGATAAGGCCTCCTCGGGGATGGCTGGCTGGGGAGGGAGGGGCAGTGCGGGAGTCTCGCCTGGCCTTGTCCTGGCCCGGGGACTTTGCTGACAGGGCAGCCAGGGAATGCCAGCCTCTGACTCGGCTCCTGCGCCGAATTCAGCCTGCCACTCTCCTGTTCTCTCAGCTATTGTGCTCCAGGGCCTGACCCTGCTGATTCTACATCCCCGACGGTCCCCTGCTTGCCGGGCACCCCAGGGTGCCACAGCAGCCCCCGCTTCCCATGGGAGCTCAGTGCTGGGCCAAACAAGAGGCAGAGAGGTGTGGTTGGGTGGCAGGGGGTTGGGATGGAGCCCCTGAGCTGGTCCTGAGCCCCAGGGCTGGACTCACCCCACCTGCAGTCACAGGTGTGCAGGAATTTTTTAAGCCCCTGGAGGCAAATTCCTCATCCTGCCTTGTCCTGCCCGATCTGTGCAGACAGAGGAGGTTGGAGCTGCAGGAAGGGATGCCCGGGATCCCCTCAGGCAAGGTCAGAGGTGCAGGCATCCCCGGGTGTGGGTGAGGTGCCAGGGGTGGGTGAGGGATGTGATAAGTCCCTGTGGGATGCAGTCTGTCCCCAGCCTGGGGACCTGGGGCGCTCGGTGACAGTTGAGGGGGTGGAAGCGGGGCAGGGCGAGGTTAATGCCGTTATGAGCCAGGGCAAGGGGTCTCCAACAGACGAGGCCTCGCCGGCCAGATGGGAAGACTCGTCTGCTGCTTGCCGGGGCCTCAAAGGAGGGTCCCCTGGCAGCAGCTGGTCCAAGGAAGAGGTTAAGGTGACACGTGTCAGGGCAAAGCCCAAGGGTGGCAGACGCGGCCCGGGCCTTTGTGGGGGTCACCTCCCATCTGACGGGGAGCAGGTGGGGTGGGAGCTGCAGGGACAAGGCTGGAGGGGCGGCGGGACGGCTCTGTCGTGGTCCTGCCGGGCAGTGGCATTGCCCGGGACAGCCATTTGCCATCTGCCTTTGTGCTTTTCCAGAT
>VWZN01002303.1:80307-90344 GCA_013396955.1 Regulus satrapa | reverse complement strand
CCGGCTCAGGACGGGGAGGGGGACACGTGGCAGTGAGGGGACCCGAACCATTCCCAGCCTACGGAAAGAGCAATGATTTGGGGTGCGAAGTGACCGGCCGGTGCCTGCCTGCCGTCTCCGGCCGGGGTGAGGAGCGCCAGGGTTTGCGAGCCCGAGGGGCTCCCGCTGTTCCGCTCGGGCACGGGCAGGGTGCTGCCTCACGGGGCGCAGGGGGCTCCCGGTTACACGGAAGTTGCCCTTTGCAGCGAAAGGGAGGGCTGGGCCGGCGTGTCCTTGTCCCACCGTGTTCCTGAGTTGGGAAACGCGTTCAAAACTGTCAGCAAAACGAAGGGAGCGATGTAAAGCCCCTGGAGATCTGCTGGCCCTGGAGGGGGGGTGGTGTTAAACCAGCGCACTCGGGCTGTGTGCTGCCGGGAAGAGCGGCAGCGGGAAGCCTCTCTGTTTAATGTCTGTTTTCCCTCCCAAGCTGTCCCACTCCTTGGGGACTCGCCTGAACTTCAGGCAGAAAACTTCTTGGGGCACGGATGGCGTTCCTGCCTTTCTGCCTGCCTTTGATTTTCACGTGGCTCCGAGCGTGTTGGAAACTGTGAAAGCAGGATGAAAAGGGCAGCGGAGAGACAGGGACAGGGCTGTCACGGAGCTGAGAGAGATAGCGCACTCGGCCGCCCCGGGGGCAGTGCCAGGGCAGCTCTCGCCTCCTGCCGTGGCTTCTCCCCGCTCGGAAGGGACACAGACGCGGCCTCCGGCTTCCTCTGGAAGTGGGGAGGTTTTGCAATGTGAATGCGCGGGTGCTGGAACTGGATGGCCGACAGTGCTGGCCGTGTGTCCAGGGTGCGCCAGCCTGCCAGTCCTTTTTTTGGGAAGCAAAACCCCCTTTCGTAACCACCCCTTGGCTGCCAAGTTATTGCTTGCTCTGTGGCTCTCCCGGGAAAGGAGAAACTTCCCTTGGTCCAGTTAAAACTTAATTTTTGCAGTGACGTAGGTGGAAAAGAAGTAGTTGTCATCAAAACTGGGCAGTGAAGCTGTTGTAAAGGGTGGGGCAGCCTTGGTAGGGCAGGACATCACACCTCACCGGGCTGCTGGCGTGTCCCTGTTCGTACGCCAGCTGTGTTTCACGCAGGGACGCTGGGTGCCACTCGGGGGAGTGTATGTCCTCCTCGGGACGTGGCTTGGGGCTGGCAGGACAGCGGGGAGCCGAGCGAGAGCCGGGCTGGCGGAGGTTCTTAGCCCTGGCAGCGCTCTCGGCGCTGGCAGTCGGGCGCGGAGCTGCTGCCGCAAGGACGGAGCAGCCCCCGCCGGGGCCTCTGACAGCTGATAACCGGAGCCCTCGCAGGGCTTGGCAGGCGGCTGAGCGAGGAAATGCCTGTGGCACTGGCTGGGAGCAGCCCGGGGCGGGCAGCGACAGCGGGCTGGGCTCAGCATCTCCCTCTGGGATGAGGATCGTCTCTTGGAGACTCCTCGGGACAGGCTGTCCCGGGGCGCAGGACACATCGGGCACTGCTAATCCCTGGCTGCCGCATCCCCGCGCCCTGGCATGGAGGCAGCTCGGATCTCCCTGCGGGTTCAAAAGTCAATGTGCAAATTGATCTCCTGAGCCGCCGGGAGTTTGAATAGCATTCTTTTAGTCGAGACAGCGGGGAGCAGCCGGTAAGTAGGGCTGCTCTGTGCACAGGAACACGCAGCCAGATTGGTTCACCTCTCCCTGGCTCTTTGGCCTCTCCAAAAACATTCAGCTGTCTTATCTGCTGAGATCGTAAAGTCCTTGGATCCAGGATAGTTGCTCAGCACACATGATTAATAATGCAAATAAAGATACACTTTCCTGCCAAAACTGATGGGGAGATGGCCAGGTTACGTGTTCTCTCTCTGAATAATCTGTGGCAAATCTGAGTGATTTTGGAGCAATCACTTCATCAGCTGTAAAGCCTCCTGGTACTTTGGCTGCTGTGGTTGGTACAGGTGTCCTGTGGGTATCTGGGGGAGTGGGCAGTGGCTGACCTGGCACAGTGCACTGAGTGCCGGCAGAAGGCCTCAGCCTTGCTGGGACCATCTGGTACCAGAGCATCTCCCTCCCCACCCTCCTCCAAGCGCTCCAACAGCCACAGCCGCTCTCTGCCTCTTGTTTTCAAGGTGGCCGAGAGAATAAAATGCCCATCTTGATCTCCAAGATCTTCAAGGGGCTGGCAGCGGATCAGACCGAGGCGCTGTACGTGGGGGACGCCATCCTCGCCGTCAATGGCACCGACCTGTCCGAGGCCACGCACGATGAGGCCGTGCAGGCCTTGAAGAAGACGGGCAAGGAAGTGATCTTGGAAGGTAGGAGATAAGGATGGGATGGGGCAGAAGGGTCCTCCTGTGCTGGCATGACACAGGGGTGGCCTGTCATCTGCAGCTGCGTTTGCATACTCTTTCAAATGGAAAACAACATATGCGGAGTAATTTGTCTGCTCATCCTGAGAGCTGGAGGTAACTGCTGGGATCTCCCTGTCTCCTTCCGGAGAGGGAGGGATGTGTGTGCCAGTGCTCCATGCCCAGAGGCTCCGTCTCCCTGCTGTGGGACCTCAGGCAGGCAGCAGTGGGAGGTGTGGGACAAGTTTCTGGGATTTGGGATTCTTTCACTGCACGTCATCACCCCCACGTCTGCAGTTCCCAGGGCAAGAGAAGACATTTTCTGTTTTCCCTTGGTTTTAATTTAAACCCACGTCCCTGGCTGATGTAGGTTTGTGCCAGCAGTGAGGGGTGCACTGGCCCCCCACTCCTGCTGAGCACCTTGGGGTTTGCTGAGCAGGGTTTGTGGAGGCAGGGCCTGCTCAGGAACTACCCATCCAGGGAATGCTGCTCACCTGGGGGATCCCTGGAAGCTGAGGCTCCAAACATCCCAGGGACGCAGCCTTCACCACCCTGGAGCAGGCTGTTCCTGGGAACAGGCTCCCTCTCGGTACCAGGCAGATGGTCCCTGGGGTCTCCCAGCCCTGAGGAGGTTGGCACACTGCAGGAGCCCCTCAGGCCCTACTTGAGAGCTGGGGGAGGGTTGATGGATTGGGACTATGGGAGTCCCGAGGGAGAGATCCCATTCTTCTCTGGTTACCTTTCACATCACATCTGTCTGTGTTTGCCCACCCTCTGCCAGCTTGGCCAGGCTGGGATGAGCATCCCAAATCTGTCCCTCAGGAAAGGAGCCTTCCCCTCCCCTCAATTCCAACCAGTCCCTGGGGTCAGCCTGCCTAACAGGGGGGGTTCTTGGCACCGGAGACCCTTCCCAGATCCCAAAGGGAGGTGTGATTTGGGGAGTGCTTGGGGCTGTCCCTGGACAAATCAGTTCTATGTGCTGTGCTGCCAGTGACCACCATGGCTTCAGCTTTCTGTGTCTTCCCCAGATTGTCTCAGCTCCAGATTTTCATTTTTAGCTTCCCTCAGCCCTTTCTGCTGTGGGTTCCTCCTCTCCTGGGAGCCTCAGGACCACGGTTCAGGCAGAGGAATGTGCTGCTCTGCACAGCTGCTGGGAGCAGATAGGGTTGGTGGTGGGGTGGTTTTGTTGTTTTTTTCTGACCAAAGAGAAATACAAGAGCTTCTTTCTTTGTGAGTCTGCAAAATTCCTTCCTGGAGCTGCTGCTCTCAGACCACCCTCCCTCTGTTATTTTCTGTTCATCCTTTGGTGTGGGTTTCCTTTCTGCCAGAGCTCCTGCCAGAGGTGGAGAGGAGCTGCTCTTTCTCTCCCTGGACCCCTCCTTCTCCATCCCCTAGGATCAAGGTCCTCTTGCTGGGAGGCAGCTGCAGGCAGGGCCCTTGCAGTAGCTTGCTGAGCTCAGGTATGACCTGCTGGACATCTGAATTAATTAAGACTTACAGCAGGTACCCTTGGGAGGAGACTGGGGCTGGGCTGGCTCTCGTTACAGCACTCTGGAGCTCTGGGATGAGTTTGAATCTGATGTTGCTGGGGTCCAGCCAGAGCAGGGAAGGGATCTCTGCTTCTCGTCTGCTCACTGCTGTTGCTGGCAAACATGGCACATTTCCATCCCCTCCCTGTTTTTGGGTTTGCTGGCAAGTGCAGCTCTGCCATGGGGGTGGTGGGGCTGGCACTGTGCTGTCATCAGGCTGGCACTGCCCTGTGGAGGTGGTGGCTCTGCCTTGTACCTGCCACCCCTGTGGCTCTCCAGGAGCTGGCTGCCCAAGCACCTGCCCCAGGGAGAGGTGACAGGGCTGAGGGGCAGGGGATGGCCTAAAGTGCCTGAAAAGTGTTAAACCAGGGGGTTCTGTGCTACCTTCTCCTGCTTGGAGAAGGCAGGGCTTAAAAAAGAGCACCTTAACATTACTTAGACACTTTCTGCTCTCTGCACGGTGCCAGGTGTGACTCCAGCTTTCCTTATGGGGCTCTGAGTGCTAAGCCAGAGTATTTGGCACAGCCAGTGTCAGTTCACTCCTTGCTGCTCCTGCCTGCCGTCATTCCTGGGATTTGGAGATTTTAGTGTGGTTTGCAGGTGGCATTGCAGCAGGCAACAAAACTGGGAGGGCTGGCACCTCCTCACGGGGCAGTGAGCTGGGCTGAGACTCCCCAAAGGGGCAGAGCTGGGAGCTGACGTGCCTTAATGGGAGTATCAGCAGTGGCTCCGCATGCCGGGTTTCACCCTGGGCTGCTCAGCTTGGCTTCAGGCTCCTGGGTGTCATTGCTGCCCAGGCGTGAGGACACGCAGATACCTCTCTGTGTGTCCTGCCAAGATGTTTTTTTTGGATGTGCCAAACTACTCTCTTGGTATTTGCAGGAGGAGTTGGACTGTATTTATATTACATTGTTATTTCAGGGAGAGTTGCTCTCTCTTGCCTTATTTTTTCCCTTGTTTTTTTTTTCCTTATTTTCATTGCTTGGAGTCCAGAAACTCTCCATGGCAGGGGGAAGGCCTCTGGGGAGAGTAGTGGTTTTCCTGGTGATGCCCCTCTGCTGTATTGTCATGGGGGGAAGCCTGGGAGCAGTGGGGAGGAAGAGTTGCGGTAGCTGTGGGCATCTCACTTATTTGCCACAGGGATGCTCCTGGGGCTGTCTCTGCTCCTTAGGACTTGTTGGGCCAAGTAATTGAAATTCAGAAAAATGGGTGCTGGGAGGGAGTGGGGCTAGGGATTCTCCAGAGTGCTGGTTTCCATAACCGTGGGAAGGGAGGCTTTGGATCTGCCCCAGGGACGATGCCAAGAGGTGATGGGACACATCTGCCACCTCCACACCTCGCTGCTCTGAAGCTTTGCTTTCCCTGGGGAGTTTTCGGGGTTTGTTTCTCCTCCCTGGAAGCCGCAGGGTTGTCCCATGATCTCCCTGCTGACGGTGCAGCGCAGGGGAATGTTTAGCGAAGAGCTGGAGCGTGGAATGTGACACTGGGTGCTGGGACAGGCTCTTGGGGCAGGAGGGACAGCAGTGGCGCCTCCCCCTGCAGCACCCCGTGGCATCTTCCTCCCTGGGGTGGAAGGACTCGAGCTGAGGCAGCAGGGCCAGGAGCTGCTGTCACGTTCATGCTGGGAGCCAGGGGCAGGGCATGGCCCCGGGTGGGGTGCTGGGACCGTGTTGAGCGTTCTGGAAGCACATCAGAGGGTCGGGTTGGAGCTGGCAGGCCACTTCAGGGGGCTCTTTGGCATGTGTGCTTGCTCAGCCCCCCAGTTAACATGCCAGCTTTGCCTCATTAATCCTGAGGCAGAGAGAGACCAGCTGGAGGTGGGATTAGCATCTCTGTAAGGCCAGCACTCAGTCTGCAGGAGCTCTCTGGAAGATTTCCTCATGTGATGGCCTCGCTGAGCTCTGTAGATACCGCTGAGAATATTCTGACAGAAGGAACAGCAGCACCATCCTACTCCTGACCAGAAATGGAGTCTGGAAGCTCTTCCCTTGAATTCACACGGTGATCTCCAGGCTGAAGCAGAGTGTGCTGGTGACCCAAGCAGTGGGAGAGGGCTCCTAACCCTACTCTGGGTGTCACGTCTGTTTTCCTGCCTGGAGGAAGCGTTGTGGCTCCTCAGTGAAGCTCTGTGGGGTCAGGCTTGGCTCTGAGCAGTGCCGAGCCGTGCTGAGGGGGCAGGTTGTGCTGACTCGGGAGACTCAGGATCCAGGGTGCCAGGAGTGGTTGGTTTGTGATTGTTCTCCATCTATGTGAGGAATTGGCTGGTGGAGAGGGAGAATTTCTACCCAAAAAAGTAAAACCAAGGAATTTTGATGGTTCTGCCCCTTTCTGCAGTGCTGGGGAGGAAAAAAAAAGAAACAAAAAAGCTGCGAACCAGAGGCAGACCCCGGGCCTTTGGTTGAACACGTCCCTGGTGCAGCTCCCTCCAGGGTTCAGGACACATGGGATGCTCCAGTGATTGGGAGCCCTGTGCCACCGCCTTGCAGCAGCACTGTCCTGGCACGGGATGGGTGGCCACGCACCCAGAGACTTCTGCTGTTCCCCCAAAGCCTAAAATAAAGTTTTCCTTAGTGCAAAGCCCTGAGCAGTTAAAGGTCCTGTTTGTCCCCCGTCCTCTGTTCTGGAGAGGATCAGTGGGACAGGCTGTTTACTTGGAGAGCCCACGTGGCTTTGGAGGCCATGCGGATTAGCCCAGCAGCCCCTGAGGGCTGCGTGCCTGCTGTCAACAGCAGCCAGGCACTGCTGCTGCCCAGGGGTTCTTGGAGGGTGCAGGCTGCCAGGGAGCAGGCAGGAGACCCAGCACTGCAAGGTGCTAATTAGAAGATAAAACAGTTCAGGAATTACAGTTACCACTAACAGAGGTGATGCATGATATGGTCTGAGTTGTTTGCTTTAATGAGATGGAGGTAATTAATGAATCCATTCGATACCAGCTGCAGTGAGAGAGACTCTCTCTCCCTACACGGGCAGAAGTGTATCTTAGCCGGCTGTGAAGCCAGTGCTGGGGTCACTGGAGGGGACAGCAGCTCCCATGGGATGGTGACCTGGCCTTGGCCAGGGAGTGTGGCAGCCTCCAGCACCTCCCAGCTCCCCGTGCTGCCTCAGGGCCCCCCGTGCTTTGCAACCAGCCTGAAACCCTCCTTAAAGCCGCCTCCCTGAGACGCACACCTGGCCCGTTTCCTCATTCTCCGTGCCCTGTCCCGGACTGGGCACCGCTCCTGTCCTCCGCGGCTCCCTCGGGACGTGACCCTGCCACCGCCCAGCTGATGCCGGTGACGTCCCCCGCGTGCCCGGGGAGCCAGGGGCTGGCGCAGGGATGCCGCTCGGGTTTCAGCGGCTCAATGGCATCTTTCTGAACTCCAATTAGTTCCCAGGCACCGGGATAATGGCAGGTCCCTGCTGCCAAGATTAATGGCTCGGCTCAGATCCAGCGTGGCTCGGATGCCTGCGGGAACGTGGCTATTTTTGTGACGGAGGCGCAGGGCAAGAGGCTGGTGGACCCCGCCGCCGCCTTGGCCCCGGGGCCAGCAGGGAGTGACCCGGCCCGCGTGGCACAGCACCGTGGCCATTTATAGCCGCGTCCTGCAGAGCGCCCACGGGGCTTGGGCTCCCCGCAGCTCCTGCTGGGCTATCAGGATTTAGGGATTTCAGGGAGCTCGCT
This sequence comes from Regulus satrapa, assembly GCA_013396955.1. NCBI lineage: Eukaryota > Metazoa > Chordata > Aves > Passeriformes > Regulidae > Regulus > Regulus satrapa. The sequence continues at coordinate 82,805 of VWZN01002303.1, read as the reverse complement.
GGCAGAGGAATAAAAGGGGAGAGCACAGAATAGCTGAGCTGGAAGGGACCCACCAGGATCATCCAGTCCAACCTCCATCCCTGCACAGACACCGCAGTCCCACCCTGAGCATCCCTGGGAATACTGTTCTAACACTCCTGGAGCTCTGGCAACCTTAGGGCCGTGACCTCGGGGGAAGATGGGTGGGAAAGGGGTGGTGGTGGCCAGGTGGAGTTTGGCAGTGGGTGGCTCTGCGTGCGGACTCTTTCCTTGTGGCAGAAGGGCTCCTTTCTGGCAGCACGTCAGGCTGCTGTGGCTTGGCTGCAGGATGAAGCTGGGCCCGTCCAGCCACCTACAAGTGTTGGCTGCAAAGCCAAGCTCGTGTCCCCCCTGTCCCCCCCATCCTGCCACCCACTCTGCTGGCTTGGACCTGGAGCAGAACCAACAGGATGGCTGCAGATGTGGCTGCATGCACGTGTCTGTCCCTTGGTCTGTTCCTAAGGGCCTCCAAAGGGAAGCCCTTCCCTGGAGTCAATAGCCTGTCCCTCATTGCCCCAGGGCAGGACCAGGACTGGCATCCCGCCTGCTCAGCCGGGGTTTTTCAGCCAGCATTGCCAAACTCATTTTCAGGATGTGGCTGTGGGGCCCCATCAATTTGTGGTGCCTTTCATCTTCCCCTTCCTCCAAATCTCTGGAGCCGGCTGCCATCCCTGTGGCTCTGGCTCTGGAGCCAGGCTCACTGGGCTCTGATTTCTTGTCCCTGGTTTGAGGCTCACAGGGCAGGGCTGTGCGAGCGGAGAGCACGCTCTCCAAGGCTTTTCCTGGGGCTAAGCCAGGGTATTTGAGAGCTGTTCCTCAGCTGGCAGTGGGACTGGCTGTACCAGCACACTTTGGACTGTGTAATTTTGGCCTGGGACTCTTTCCCATTCCCCACCCCTGGTTGTGTGTGCTGCCCCAGGGAACTGCTCAGGCCTGGATCTGTGAGGTGATCTGGGTTAAAGGGAAGGAAAAAGGGGAAAAAGCCATTTCTATCCCTCTTGCAGAGCTCCCCAGGCTGGGATGGTGGGGCTGAGGTACTGGGAGTGTTCAAAGTGTCATGTGAGGGTGGTGATGCCCTGGCACAGGGTGCCCAGAGCAGCTGGAAGTGTCCAAGGCCGGGTTGGACATTGGGGCTTGGAGCAACCTGGGACAGTGGAAGGGAAGTGCCACCCCATGGCAGGGGGTGGATTGAGATGGGCTTTAAGTTCTCTTCTGACCCAGACGATTCTGTGATTCTGTGATAAGCAATGTTCTTCTGTTCCTAAAGCAATTGCTCATATCCCTGAGGCCGCCACCTCCCAGAATTGTCTTTACCCGCAGGACCCTTAGCATTCCTAGGGTTAGTGTACAAATCCTCGATCATTCCAAGAGCCACACAATGCTCCATCCCCCTGCACTGTTCAGGAAAGCCCCACTGACATCTGCACAGATCTTCTCCTATGCCCTACAAGCTCTGGCGTGAACGTGCCAGCATGAAGATCCCTTTGATGCTGCTTGAAAACCCCAATAAATGGAATGAGAGTGCTGGAACAGGATGATCTTTACGATCCCTTCCAACCCAAACCATTCCGTGATTGTGTGTCACTCCTTGTGTGACCTCACCCACCAGTGCCACCCCTGCACCCGCAGGGCCAGCAGCCATGGCTGGCAGCTCTGGGAGGCTCGTAGAGGGGTCACCAACTCTGATGCAGGGAGAGTGCAGGGGGTCTCAGCAGGGTAGCATGAGGCTGCCCCGGCCTGTGCCATGTCCTCAGCGGGTGCTGCCTCTCTTCCAGTGAAGTACATGAAGGAGATCTCACCCTACTTCAAGAACTCTTCTGCGGGGGCGACGGTCAGCTGGGACCCCTCTCCTGCTGGCCAGCAGAAGCGATCATCCCCGCTGCTGTCCCCTCGGGAGCTCCGGGAGAGCCGGAGCGTCCCTCTGAAGATGTGCTACGTGTCCCGCAAGTGTGTCCCCGCCGACCCGGAGCACAGGTCAGCGCCCGGCGCCGGGGCCGGCGATGCCACCGCGCTGCCCGGGGAGCCGAGGGCGCGCGGGGACTCATGGGGGCCGTGTCCCTGCAGGTACCTGGAGGTGTGCTCCGCAGACGGGCGCGTTGCCCTCTTCCTGCGGGCCAAGGATGAGGCCACAGCGCAGTCGTGGCTCGGCGCCATCCAGACCAGCGCGGCCGCGCTGCTGCCGCGGGTGAAGGAGGAGCTGCGGGCACAGCTGGCGGGGGCTGGCACGGTGGCCGGACGGGAGGTCAAGCACGTGGGCTGGCTGACCGAGCAGGTACCCCCCGGTCCCCTGCCACCCCGTGCCACCGTGCTGCCGGTGGCCCTGACCCAGTCCTTTCACAGCTCCCCAGCGCCGGCACCAGGAACCTCCTGGCCGTGCTCACAGAGAAGGAGCTGCTGCTGTACGGGAGCCTGCCACAGAGCCGGGATGCCCTGGGCAAGCCTACGCACAGCTACCCCCTCATTGCCACCAGGTAGGGGCC
>VWZN01002303.1:66291-78235 GCA_013396955.1 Regulus satrapa | reverse complement strand
GGGGGTGGGGGGGGGGCTAAATAAACTTTGCAGATCACAACCGGCAGGAGCCAAGATCTTTCTCCTGGTTTCTCTTGGAGAAGTTGAAGATCAGTTTGTGGGTGCTACTTGGCCCGAGCCTTGGGGTGTTTTCCACTAGAGGAAGGGATTTGCCTGAAGGCTGCTGTGAGCTGGTGATGCAGGGGGACACTGTGGGGCCTCAGGTGGGGATAGAAAGTCTTAAAGGTGCCCAACGCTGTGCTGAGAGTGTCAGAGAGGGCCATGCTGATGTCTGCACCAGCTTTGGATTCCTTGCACTTTGGGATGCTCAGAGGAGGGTGGGCATCATTTCCAAACTCAAGAAAGTTGTGTTTTGTTTTCTATATTTTTCCATTAAAGCAGCTGCCTGGCTGAGCAGCAGTAGAGGCTTGGAAAGTTGTTGGGACAACAGGAGAGGGCTCTGTTTGCTTCACTGCAGTGCCAAGTTCTGGGTTAACCTTCTTTTGGACTGGGGTCTCCTAGAAAAGCCATTAGTCAGGGACTAAAGCACTCAGGCTGTAGGCAGAGGAACGACAACTAATTAGCAGAAAAATAATATCTGAGAGGCTGCGGCTGCCCCTGCATCCCTGGAAGTGTCCAAGGCCAGGTTGGAGGGAGCTTGGAGCAGTCTGGGATGGTGGAAGGTGTCCCTGTGCAGGGAGCCTTGAGGGTGACACATGCTTCTGCCACGTCCTGAACTGTTCCCCAGGGCAGGGATCCTGATGCTGTGGCAGCCTTTGGGATGCAGGAGGAGGAGCAGCTAAAAAAAGGAAGGAAATCCATAGAAATTGAGAGCAGTAAGGGCAGCGAGGTGTGTGTGTGGTCTGGGCAGGGAGGAACTGTAGGAGGTTTGGGATAGAAGGGACCTTACAGCTCATCCCATTCCATGGGCAGGGACACCTCCCACTGTCCCAGGCTGCTCCCAGCCCTGCCCAGCCTGGCCTTGGGCACTGCCAGGGATCCAGGGGCAGCCACAGCGGCTCTGGGCACCCTGGGCCAAGGCCTGCCCCCCCTGCCAGGGAAGAAGCATCACACTAAGAGCTTATTTGATGTAAGAAATAGTTCCTGTGGGGTAACAGCACTCAGCTGCACAGCTCCTGGCAGGACAGGGTGATGGAGAGCAAGGGGGTGTCCTGTTCCTCCCAGCACAGCCCCATGGCTGGCAGCAGGAATTTTTTATGATGAACAAGCCCTTACTTTTTATTGCACATAACTGTCAGATTTCCAGGAGACCTTGCAAAATGGATTTGCAAAAGAAAAAAGGAGATCCCCTCCGCCCCCATTCCTAACTGTTAAATCAATACAACAAGTAATTTAGAAACAGATGGTGTATTTTTCTATGATCAAAAGCGTGTCAGCACAAGGAAACACATTATTACTGCAATTTACCTTCCTCTTCTTGCCCTGCAGCCATTACTCTTTGGGGTTCATTGCAATAAAAGAGGGAATCGCTCCCAATCCAGAGCAGATTTCCTATTAATCTTATGGACCACAAACTGCTTTGACTTTCCCAGTGCTGCTGCTTCATGCCTGAGCCGGGGAGGAAATAGCTTCGTTTGGAGTTGGATATTTATTTTCTGGGCTTTCTTTGCATTTGGTGATGGTATGTGGATTTTTCCCCCTTCTACATTTTATGATGGTTTCTCAGCCTCTTCCCCCTTCTGGCACCATCCATCGCTTAACAGGATCCTTTCCCCGAGGATGCTCCTGTAAAGGGGCCTGGCAGTAAGGTAACTGCCTCCTATAATGATGGTCTGGAGCACCAGGAGGGTGAGGGAGCTGGGGGGGCTCAGCCTGGAGAAAAAGGAGGCTCAGGTGGCTGGAGATCTCTCCCTAAGCCCAGCAGGATCTTGGGTTCCTGGGAAGATGTCCGGAGAGCCGCTGTGAGCACCTTGGGGACCCTGGCTATTTTCCAGGTTGGTACCATGAAATCAAGGCCAGTGCTCATCACAGACCTCAGTCTTGGGGAAAAAAAAATTGCAATTATTCCCTGACGTGCCTAATTTTCCTAAAATTTCCAACATCCGTTGATATGAATGTCCAGAAACCTTCAGACATCTGCAATCACTGTATTTCTCTGCCCAGGGAAGATTCTGGGGTGGGCAGCAGTGACTGGATCCCAGTGTGGGATGGAGTGATGAACATTCCTGCTCAGGACCACCACACTTGCCTGGAGAGGAGGAGAAGCTCCTAAGGGTTTTATTCCGCCAGGCAGATGGACTAAAAGCAGCTTTAAAATAAATATAATGAACTCTGCTTACAGAGCTGGAATGGTGGGAACGGGCTCAGGTTAAAGCAGATTTCTTCAGCTCGGTCACTTTGAGGCAGCTGGAGTTTTATTTGGTCACCAGAACTGGAACAGCTCAGGGCAAGGGGAATTCAAAGGTGTGTGAGTGGTGGGGAATGGGAAGGAGGGAGGGAAAATAGCTCTGTTCTACTCAATGCATGGAGCTCTTAGGATGCTGGTTGCCAGAGCAGGGCTAAAATGGGGAATGGAAGTGGAAGCACTGAGACTTTGGCATCAAAGCCCGAGCCGTACACAGAGAGAGGTGGGGGATGCCAGTGGGGTGACATCAGCCCGCTTCTGGTGCAGTTCCTTCCCCTTCGGGAGAACCAGGCCATGGCTCTGCTTCCTCCTCAGGGAAACCCAGCGCTGTGGGCATCCCCGGCAGCAACGTCATCAACAGGAATCTTCCCCAGAAATGGCTTTTCCAGGCTGTGAGACCTGAAAGGCAGCCCTGACTGAAGGAGCTGGAGAGGGAAGAGAGAGATGCAGTGGGAAGAGTGATTAGGTTGTCCCCAGGTGTTTGCTCACCCCAGCAGAACACAGTTTCCCTCCTGACACCGCTTGTACTTCCATTAGTCAGCTCTGACCTTTCAGTGCCGTAATCAAACAAGACAACCTAACACTTAAATCCGAGTGTTTAGCACTGACATTTACAATTGGTTCTCGAGTTGGAGAGACCAAATGAAAATTTCCTGGCAGACAGCATGCTGCAGGGCAGGGAAATCAAATAATTCCTCTGCTGGACCGCCGGTATGCCAGCCCCCTTCGGCTGCTGCACTGGGTGGTGTTTGGGCTAGAACAGTGTCATTGGAAAGTCAATATTCACCTGGAGTTTGTGTGATCCCACCCACCTCGCCCTGTCAGGGCAGGAGGAAACTGGGTTTGGCATTTGATGGATGTAAACAGGAGAGATCTTGCCCACGAGGGAGCCCTGGGGCAGTGGGGAGGCTGTGTTAAATGTTAGGGATCCGAGGCTGTAATGAGGATGTTTTCTCTTGTTCAGCCTCAGCTGAATCCTTGCCTGGAAAGTGCATCCCGTGGCAAATCCCTTGGTGCATCCCTCATTGCATCCTGTGGAAGGAACATCCCTGGTTCCACGGCCCCACACGGGCCCCGCGGTGGCAGTTTGGCTGTGCCATACTCGTGCACATCCCTGGGCAGGGATGGGCTTTTCCAGACCTTTCTCCAGGGGAACCAATTCCAATGTTTGCCTGGTGAGGATAAAAGCCTGTGGGACATCAGGGTGTTCTGGGAGCCAAAACACCCCTGGCCACCCCCAGGCCCTACATCCATCCCCCTTGTCCTCAGGCAGTGTCTTCTCCCACTTTATGACATGAAATCACACTTTTAAGGAAGTGTCTGGACCAGGTTTCCCACCCTGCTGCTCATGATGTTCTGTGCTCCTCCTGCCTTCTCCAAACAGAGCAGTCAGGCTGTAAACCAGGGCAGCACAGTCCCCTCTCCCCTGCCTGGGAACAGCCTCATCCCAGAAATTGCCTTTAACAGTCCAAAATACTCTGAATCTTTTCTTCGTTTGCTGATACAATACTTGAATAAATTAATAGATTTGTTTTAATTACAGAACTTGAGCTATCCAAAATGCTCTTGCTGTATTTTCCCAGTGTTGCTCTGTATGCTGCTTTCCTGAAGAACCAAAGTTCTGTGCAGGGACATCCCATTGGAATTTGACATGAGAACTGGCATCAGCATTTGTGTCTACCACTGCAGATTCTGGGGATTGTTCTGTGCAGGGCCAGGACTTGGATTCCATGATCCTTATGGGTCCCTTCCAACTCAGGATATTCCATGATTCTGTGAAAAGCAATATTCTTTTTAAAAGGCTTATTTCTCCTCTTTATCAAATTGCACCTAAAAATCGTGCTTTAGATGGGGCCAGCTCTCAAATGTGGGTTGGTGCTTGGGGCACCCAAACACCCCATCCTGCTCCATGCGTGCTGCTGGAAGCCAGGGATGGGAGGCAGGGCCTGATCATTTATAATTTCCCTGGTGCCCACTGGGCTGCTGCTTTCTCCCATGTTCCTGCTCCTTTTGTTCCTTCTGGAAAATGCTTGTTCCTCCTTTTCTGACTCCCCTGTGCTGGGTGCTGGGTCCCTTCCAGGTGGCTCATGTGACATCTCCATGGGAACAGGACATGATGTGGAATCTCATGGATGGCAGGAGGAATGAGCTATGGATAACCCTCTTCTCCTGTTGGAATGAGAGGTAAAGCAAATTTGGGGCAGGTGTTTTAACCTGTGACATTCTCAGGGAGTGTAAGAGGGCAGCTGGAGGAGGAAGTTTTCAGCCGTGTCCTTGGGTGGGCATCTCCCTGTCGGGGTCCCAGAGCAGGTTGGTGTGGGCAGGGAGATGCTGTGTGCCCAGGTGGGACCTCAGTCCACCTGGAGCTGTTCCTCAGTCCCTTTGAGTAGCCCTGGCACATCCCTTTGCCCCTCCCTGCCTCTCTTCTGGCAGAGCTGGCCTTTCCACAAGGCCGAGGTGGGAATGGAAACACTTTTTACCTGGTTTCTCATCCCCAGCTGAGCATATTCCCATTTCTTCCTGGGCTAGGCCCTATTTCCCTTCCCCAGCTGTTTCCATCACACACTCCGTGGGAGTTTCAGCTCTCCTGTGTGCTCCAGCTAAATCCACTCAGTGCCTCGCTCCACCTGCTTCCTTTGAAGACTTCAGAAAAAAGCCTTTTGCCTTACTGTAGGCAAATCTTCAAGTTCCTGGAGTATTTGCTCTCTCGAGTTTCTATGTGATGTTAGTCAGCTTTTGCTCATTTCTATTATTTTTAGTTAAAAATAAATTAACAGTAAAAGCTGAGAGTACAGAGGGGAGGGAAGCAAATGGGTCTCACACAGCATCCCTGGTCCTGATGAAACAGGGAAAAGAACCCACAGGTGACACCTGGATCGTCCTCACCAGGAAACAAGGAAGCAGTGGTTTGGATGCTATTACTAAAAACTGGGGAAAATTTCAGCAGAAGTTCAAATGTTTTCACCCCAGCTCTGCTGCTCATCTTCTTTGGGATGGGTTTGCTTTGTGCCTCAGTTTCCCTTTCTGTGTAATGGGCACATCCCTGCTCCCTCCCAGTGTGTTGTGACAGCAGAAGAAGAGCAAGTCCTGCACCATGAAATATCCCAAGGAATGAGCATCTCTGGGAAAGTTCCTGTAATGTCCTTGTCCATGTATGATCCCTTTTGCAAATGCAAATGTTACGGCGCTTGTTTGTAAGGAAATGCTGGAGTAAAAAAACCCCGAATTGTTCTGTCTATCTATCTGCATCTCAATTCAATACATCAATTTAATTTTCCTCTGTGTGTTCTCAAACAGATGAGGTTTCAAGAGGCTCAGGTCCAGAGTGGGGCTCTATTGACAACCAGAAGATGAAGGTTTGTTTTACAGCAATGGGATGAAAAGCACAGAAAATTTGACTTGCTTTTATAGCACTCATTCAGGAGTCCAGAAATGGGATTTAATGTATGATGTGGTGAGATACAGATGAGACCTATTCAGAGTTCCTGTGTTTTTGTTATATTATATATTATCAATGCTGCATGAGAGATTTTTTTTTCCTCCCCAAAATAATTCCTTCTGAAAGCAGAAGGTTGTTTCTGGAGGCTTTGCTGTACTGGTGACACATCCATATGTAATATAAATGACCTGTTGTTTCAGCAGATGATAATGGGAATAAATATCAAATTAAAATAAAATAAAATCAAACCACATAGATCAGGAAAAATTGCGGAATTTCCAATACCCAGAAAGCTCCTGCTCCAGCAAAGGGCACGTAGCCATGGCAACAGGAGCCCTCACTGTCACGATAATAAAAAAATATATTATTCTAGGAGAGCTCTTAAAAGGGAAATATACATTTCAGCAAGGTGGATGATGAAATATTGGGCAGCAAAGTGAAGAACGAGACAGAGTAGCCCAGAAAGTGATGCCAGCAGTTCTGCCACCTTCCGCAGGCAGGGGTGTGGACAGAGCCCCGGCAGGAGCAGGGGGAGGCACCATCCCATGGCTGCTCTTTGCTGGCCCTTGTGGGTCCTTCCAGCCAGGATATTCTGAGCTCCAGGACTGGGATCCTGCTCCTCCACATCCTGTGCCAGGAGCGGGGCAGCCGTGGGTGAGCTGAGCCCTGCCGTGCACATCCCTTGGAACCGGCTGCAGATGGAGGGGCTGTGCTGGTGCAGGGTGGGCTGCAGGGAAGCCCCGGGACCCTGCCGGGGTCTGGTGGCAGCAGCCAAAGCTCCGGTGTCAGTAGGGACATCCTCATGGCATCTCCTCGCCCGGGACTGCAGGGACACTGCAGCTTTTGGGGGAGGCTTTGAGCTTTTGACAAAGAGAAAATCGAGGAGAATGAGCTTGTTGGCTGAACTTATCCTGGGTTTGAATTTTGTAAAGGGGCTAAAAAACACTGCTGGCAAGTCAGCATTTCCCCAGTGGTGAAAAAGGGATGTGTTTGCAGAAAACTTTGGGAAAAGGGAGAGAAGGAAAAAAAGCTGTATTTTTCCCTACAAGATACCCAGGGTTTTGTACCCAGCAAGAGGCTGACCTCCTCAGTGGAAGAGTCCAGGTGTCTGAACCTGCCTGGCTGGGAGGCAGGGCTGGGATACCCTGGGAAAACCATTTTGCTCCAGGTGTGGAGCACCTGGCTGGGCCTGCACATCCCCATGCCCTGGCATCCCCAGACCAGGGACAGCTTGTGTCCTGGTGGCTGCAGGACTGTCCATGGAGGAGCAGATCTGCAGCTCAGGGCAGGGAGGGAGATCCTGGCAGCTGCAGGAGAGCTGCCCAGCACTCTGGGGCTCTTCCATGGCTCTCTCTGGATTTTGGAGTTCAGTCTGGGGCATCTCAGGGTCCTGCCTGCTGACAGCACTGAGGTGTGGGGTAAAAACACCCTCTTTGGGTACCCCAGCCCGGACCCTTCTTGTGGGTGCTCTCTTCCATGTGAAGGGGGGGAACTTGACCTAGGAATGGAGAGCGAAAAGGAAAAAAATGGACCCAAAACCACAGGCTGCATCCTCCCTGCTGTGATCTCTCTGCTGCTGGGAGCCTTAATGGTTCTTGGAATTAGCAACTGACTTCCATAATCCTCGTGGGTCCTTTCCACCTCAGGATATTCTGTGATTCTATCAATCTGTGAGCTGTTATTTCTCCTTCCTGCTGCTGTTGCACACTGCCTGTGATGACCCTGCCACACTCCTGCCCGCCCAGGGCAGACTGCCAGCAGGACTTGGGCACTGCAGCTCGGCTCCACTCCCCCAGAGCACATCCCCACCCCAGGGATGCTATCCCAGCTCAGGGAGAGTGGGGTGGGTGGAAATTCCCATAACCTTTCTGTTTAGAGAGAAGCAAGAGAAGCACAAACTGCCTGTCCAGCATCCGTGTGCTGGTGTGGCTTTGCTCATATTGCCACCAAAACACGGGGACCAGGGAGCTGAGCAAGCCCAGCCCTGTAACCTGGGCTCGAGCCCCCAGCCCCATATCCTGCAGCCAAGGGGGGATTTCCTCAGACGATGATTTCCAATCTCCTCCGCCTCCCCTTTTCCCTGTGGGGTGGCACTGATATCCATGTCAATTTAGCTTAAAGCAGCTCCAGGGTGGTGTTAATGCCCAGCACAGCCCAGCAGAGCTATAAATATATAAATACATAAATAGCTCCCTTCTCCATTAGAGAGCAAATCCAAAATTGCATCCAAAGCCACCAGTTACGGGCCAGAGTGCAGCTCTCCAGGCAAAATGATCTCAAGGCTCTGGAAAATTCAGAAACCTCTGTTTCAGGCATCCCAAAATATCAGTGTGGGGTTTTTTTCCCCCGTTCCATTAGATCTATCGACACAGAGTGCAAAATAAGCACAGTTTACAAAAATATTCCTGCAGCTTGGCCAGAGCAGAAAGGTGGGAGCTGGCTGCTGGCAGCAGGTGGACGTGGGGGCTTGGTCTGCCCCCCTGCCAGCCTCAAGGAAGGGACCCCNTCCCCCCCCCGGCCAGCCTCAAGGAGGGGACCCCTCAGCAGAGCCCGCACCTCTGGCTGCTGCTCTCCTTTAGCTGCTGCTAAAAAACGGGCACGGGAATCGCCATCAGGAGGGAGAGGAGGGATCGGAGACCCTCCAAGCCTCTCCTTCCGCCGCGGCCGTGGCGAGGGGCTTTGGCTGCGAGCGGCGGTGCCGGGCGAGCTGCCGGCGGTGCCGCCGTGCCCCGGGCGCTGCAGGGGGAGCTCGTGCCGTGCGGGACCGGGCTGGCATCGGCTCCGGCCCGGAGCATCCCCCGGCAGCGGCTCCGCGGGAGAAACGCAGGGTGTGACAACGATCCCGGGAGGGCGACAGCGGCTGGGAAAGCCTGGAGAGGAGAAGTGAGCTCTCCAGAGAAAGCTCAGAGCCCCTTGCAGGGCCCAAAGGGGCTCCAGGAGAGCCGGGGAGGGACTGGAGACAAGGGATGGAGGGACAGGACACAGGGAACAGCTTCCACTGCCAGAGAGCAGGGCTGGGTGGGATACTGGGGAGAAATTCCACCCTTTGAACATGGCAGAACCGTGCAGGGTGCCCAGAGCAGCTGTGGCCGCCCCTGGATCCCTGGCAGTGCCCAAGGCCAGGCTGGTCAGGGCTGGGAGCAGCCTCGGGCAGTGGAAGGTGTCCCTGCCATGGCAGGGGTGGGATGAAATGGGCTTTAAGGTCTCTTCTAACCCAAACCATTCTGTTTGGGATGATTCTGTGATAAATCCAGAGCTTCAGCCTGGCTGGGGCTCTGTTAAATGCTGAAACGAGCCAGAATGAGCTGCAGTTTTTAGGCTCAAGATGCTGAGGCGTCACCTGAGCTGATCTCTCTGGGTTTCTGGATCCTTGTGGCCATTTCCAGAAGGAGCATTTGGTCCTTTGAGTGCTTGGTGACACTCACCAAACACCCCCGACCCTGAGCTACCCTTTATGGGAGGAGCTTTCTAGTAAAATCTTCCCGGGAGACGGGCAGGGGGTGGAGGGGGCAGCAGAGACCCCAAGACTCCCTTTGGGAGAAAATCTGGATCTCAGGTACTGCTGGGAGTCACAACATTTTGAACAAGGAGGGAGAATTTTCTCCTCTGCTTTCCCTTCCCTGCAGCCAGAGCAGGTTAAGCATTAACTGTGCGCAGAGGGAAGGTGCCAGGGTGCTGCAGGTGGGCTGCACTCAGGGGGACACCCAGGTGCCCCCAGTTCTTCCCACACAGCTGAGAGCTGTGGGCATCCCACCTCCCGCTGTCCATGGAAAATTCAGCTCCAGAAAAATTAATCTCAAGGACCATCCCAGCTCAAGATGTCCCTGGGATGTTTTAATTCCTCTTAACCTTTACCTTGTCTGAGGTAAAATCATTTTCCTGCTCATAATTCCAAGGTTTGCTCTAAGTTTTAATTCCTCTCAGTTTTCACTTTGTCTGGTGCATTCTTATTTTCCTGTTCCTAATTGCAAGGTTTGCTCTGGGTCAGGACCAAGGCACCAGCTCCTGGGACAGCCACAGATTCCCCTTGGCATCAGTGCAGGTATCTTGGACACGAGCCCCATGAAAAATGGCCAGACAGGGAGGTTAAATAAACATGTGCAGACTTAGTTATGTATCTTCCACTGCTTGCTCTGGGGAACAAGCAGAAAGAAATTAAGGAATTAGGAGTGACTTATCCACCAGGAAGGCTCTTTAGTCTTTTATCTGTATTCCTCATAGGTGCTGTTTTTATATTAATATGAAGCCTGTATATACATAGGAACTTAAAGCACATAGGAGACAGAAAGGGCATTGGATAAATTGGAGATAATTTAGCTTTTATATATACACAAATATAGATACACACATCATTACCATTTGATTTATGCGGGTGTGTTTACACATAAAGATCTTATATTTACATATTTATAGAAATGCTGAATGAATTGGGTCCTGTCAGAGACAGCTTTCAGATAAAAGAAACCCAGGGAGCGAAATGGATGTAAAAAAGGAGTAAACAAATAGAAAATAATGATAAATCAATCGCCTCACCTTTCAATTCTGTTGCCAAAAGTAAATTACATTGCTAAACAAATACACTTTTTACCCCACAGGCTACTGTAGAAGGTGGTCACAAACAGCCTTCCCTCTTTGTCAGCTTGGTGGGTTTCTATTTGTCAAACAACAACAACAACAAAATCACAACTTTCCTTGGAAGCCAAGCCACAGGTATCACTTTTAGCCCCCCAAATCCGCTTTTCCAGCTCATTATTCGCCTTGGAGCTGTGGTTTGATGCCTTGGAGGCAGAGCCCAGTGCCTGCTTTGACATGGTGGGGCTGCAATGGGAATTGCAGAGGGGATCTTGTGGGACTGTGGTTGGAATCAGAGCAGCTTTCACCAAATCTTGCTTCCAGTGGAACCAGATGGTTTTTGCCCAGGAAAGCACACCCAGCTCAGACATCACACACTGCTCCTCCCTGCAGTGTGCTCATGGAAGAGGCTGGAGAACTGGAAAGAGGAATTTTTAGCACTGGAGTTTCACGCCTTTTCTTAGATGATATTTCGGTTCTTGTTCCCCCCCACCTTTTTTCCTGCAAATGGTTCTTGGTGTTTCTAGACTGAATCAAACAGGAGCTTTGAGCCCTGGGTGGTCTCCTGAAGGGCAGGGTCTGGCCTGGACCCTCACCCCGAGGATTTGGAAAAACAAATGTGAAATCACTCAGCTTGTGCAGGTGAAGCTCTCCCAAACGGTGTTCAGACGCCGGCTTTTTGGAGTGGCTGCTCTTCTCCAGACAAGACAATGTGAGATAGTGTTTGGAGACAAAAATATCATGAGAAGAACAAAACCCAGCCCTTGTTGGGGCTGCTTGTGCCCTCTCTGCAGCAGATGGTGCCTCTCGGCTCCTTTGAATTGCACTCAGTGCATTACTTGGTTTTCAATTTCATTCCCTTTCCTAGGAGCAAGCTCAGCTTTATGTTTCCCTTTTAAGCTGATTGAAATAAAGTATTTGAACAAATGTCATGGGCACTTAGAAATCTCTCCTCTGTTTACTCTCCTTTGCTTTCATTCTGTCCACCCTCTGCAGCACTGGCTCTTAAAGCCTTGAGTGCTGTCTATCGAAATTAATGTATCTTGCAGGCAGGGTACCGGACAAATTCATTAATTTTTTTGTGTATTGGAAATGTGCCTTTATGAAGTCTCTGTTCATGTTTTCCTGGTGGTTGGAGAGCTGAGCTTTATGTGCCATCAGCAAAGAGATGGTGGCTCCTTGAGAGCCATTAGGTCCATACCTCCACCAGAGTGCTCTTCGTCCAACAGACACTTAGAGTCAGTATGGAAAAGAGGCCTCAAAAAAGGAACTTTTGCGTTCTTCCCAACTCCCTTTAAACATCCATCATTGCCTGTATATCTCCTGGAGTTCCAGGGGGACAAATCCAGGGGTGATTTCCACTTCAGGGTGGTGTTTCTATTGTTCCAGCTCCCCTGGAGGCTGCACGGTGTCTGGACAGCCCCATCCCTGGAGCTGGAGCTGGTGCAACTTCTTTTGAGCCATGCTGTCCCCATAACCACACACAGATCTCCTTCCTTCCTTCCTTCCTTCCTTCCTTCCTTCCTTCCTTCCTTCCTTCCTTCCTTCCTTCCTTCCTTCCTTCCTTCCTTCCTTCCTTCCTTCCTTCC
>VWZN01002303.1:48889-66246 GCA_013396955.1 Regulus satrapa | reverse complement strand
TCCCTCCCTCCATGCCTGGTGGTGTGGCACAGAGCACTTAGAGTGCTGTGCACTGTGGCATGAGGTTGGCACCCACAGAGAAAGTTCCATCCTGTTCCTCCAAGCAGAGACATCCATAAGCCTTTGGTTGAAACCTTTGGTTGACTCTCCAGGGCAAGGGGAGCAGTTCCAGGCATTATCCTCTTCCAGGAGGTCTGTCAGAGCTCTGAGGTCACTCCCAGCCCCAGTGTCCAGCCTGGCCTTGGGCACTGCCAGGGATCCAGGGGCAGCCACAGCTGCTCTGGGCACCCTGGGCCAGGGCCTGCCCACCCTGTGGGTAAAGAATTTCTTCCTAGCATCCAAGCTAAACCCACTCTCTGTCAGTGTGAAACCATTCCCATGTTTCCTGTCACTGCAGGCCCTTGTCAGGAGTCTGTCTCCCTCTTTCTTGCAGACTCCCTTCAGGCCCAGGAAAGTCACAATTTGGTTATCCCGAAACCTTCTCATTTCCAGGCTGAGCAGCTTCATTTCCCTCAGCCTTTCCTCAGAGCAATCCCTCTAATCCACTCTGTGGCCTCCTCTGGACCTGCTCCAACTGCTCCATGTCCTTCTGATGCTGGAGACCCCAGAGCTGGAGGCAGCTCTGCAGGTGAGGTCTTACCAGAGGGAACCCCAGCCCTGGAGGTGATTAGGGTTGGGATTATCACTTCTTCTGGGTATGAGATCCTCAGACCTGCTCCTGGAATCTGCAACTCCCCCTGGTTTCCCCCAGAAGTTGCTCACTCTGTGTTTCCAGGGCTCTGAGCACAGATGTGTTTATTTAGCTGATTTTCATAGGTTCCTTCCAGTGATGCAGAGAGAGTGAGAGAGCTGTGTACACTAAATGAAGACAGTGCAAAAAAATCAATTTAATTCCCATCTGANAAAGAATTTTTTCCTAGCATCCAAGCTAAGCCCACTCTCTGTCAGTGTGAAACCATTCCCATGTTTCCTGTCACTGCAGGCCCTTGTCAGGAGTCTGTCTCCCTCTTTCTTGCAGACTCCCTTCAGGCCCAGGAAAGTCACAATTTGGTTATCCCGAAACCTTCTCATTTCCAGGCTGAGCAGCTTCATTTCCCTCAGCCTTTCCTCAGAGCAATCCCTCTAATCCACTCTGTGGCCTCCTCTGGACCTGCTCCAACTGCTCCATGTCCTTCTGATGCTGGAGACCCCAGAGCTGGAGGCAGCTCTGCAGGTGAGGTCTTACCAGAGGGAACCCCAGCCCTGGAGGTGATTAGGGTTGGGATTATCACTTCTTCTGGGTATGAGATCCTCAGACCTGCTCCTGGAATCTGCAACTCCCCCTGGTTTCCCCCAGAAGTTGCTCACTCTGTGTTTCCAGGGCTCTGAGCACAGATGTGTTTATTTAGCTGATTTTCATAGGTTCCTTCCAGTGATGCAGAGAGAGTGAGAGAGCTGTGTACACTAAATGAAGACAGTGCAAAAAAATCAATTTAATTCCCATCTGAGCTGCACTGAGAACGGAATATATTGGAAATTATTTTAAATGACAATTTGGATTGTTCCTACTGCCAGCTGGAGCAGTTCCTTCTGCTGTGTGAAGTGCAGCCCTGGATGGAAGGGCTGGAGGTTCAAGCAGCTTCAGAGAACACAAAGACCAGTAAAAATGGTTGGAAAGTGCACCCAGGGATGCTGGTTTCAGGCAGGAATAAGGAGCACTGGCTGTCCAAGCCCTTGGCTTGCAGGATGTAGCCACACAACAAATCCTTGCCTTTGCCTTTGGAGTCCTTGGGCTCATGGAGGGGAGATTGTGTTCAGCTGACGCCACTTTGCAGTCCCTGGTCTGTTTGCTGCTTTAATATGAACTTTCTTGTTTCTAAAGCTCTTGAATACACTTCTTTCCCCCTCCCTCTGCTGCTGAAAAGTTCGGTGAAAACACCACTCTTTCTTTTGAAAGAAATTATTCATTTTAACAAAAGGTTTTGAATTCTTTTCTTTGCAGTTTCTTGCAAAATGTCATGTGTGATTATTTGTAAGAGAAACAGGTGAGTGGCCAAAACAGATGCAGGGATCAGACTCGGAGGACCTGGATGTGGCACCAGCCCAGATTTGTGCTCTTGGACTATCAGGGTGTCAGAGAACTGTCCCTGTCACCGTGTGAGCCCACGGAGGAGCTGCTCACCAGGGACATGTGAGAAGGGAGGAGGAGGTGAAGGGTTCTTCTGATGGAAATCTGGGCCAAGGAAGAGAACCTGGGCATTGTTCAAGAGCTAAAGGAGGTGAAAAGGTCAAGACAAAACTTGGGGAAAGGGGGACAGCAGCAGGGGTATTGAGGAAGGTGATCTTGTCCTGTGGAGTAGCACAGAGGTGCAACAGGACAGTGGGCCAGGGAGGGCAGAATTTTGGCCGTGGATGGATGTGCACCCTGTGTCCCTTCCTGGCCATTGCAGGAGCCACCCAGGTGGGAAGAGCCCTCCAAGATCATCCAATCCAGCCACTGACCAGGCAGGGCACTGCTAACCCATGTCCCCAGGGGCCACACCTACACATCTGCTCAGCACCTCCAGGGATGGGGGCTGCATTGCTGCCCTGGGCAGCTTGAAACCATTCCCATGTTTCTTTCCATGAAGAAATTTTTTCAATATCCATCCTGAGCCTGCCCTGGTCCAGCCTGAGGCCGTTCCCTCTCCTGTCCCCGTTCCCTGGAGCACAGCCCGATCCCCCCCAGCTGTCCCCTCCTGTCAGGAGTTGTGCAGAGCCACAAGGGCCCCCTGAGCCTCCTTTGCTCCAGGGTGAGACCCTTTCCAGCTCCCTCAGCCCCTCCTGGGGCTCCAGCCCCTTCCCTCTACACACTTGAACCCCTCAATTTCCTTCTTGTAGCCAAGGGAACCCGTACTGCATCCAGCTGAGCACCACTCAGCTGAGCATCCACTGCATTGAGCACTTCCCTGGGCCCAGTTTCTCACTGCTCAGTGACCCTCCAGGCCCTAGGACCAGCAGTTTTAGGCAGAGCTTGGTACCCTGGAGCTGATGAATCTTCAGAAATCCTCATTTGTGGTACCCATTGTGCAAATGACTAGAAAAGCCTGTCTTTGCAGATTTGAGATCTGAGTGCTTGGTTTTGCTTTCTGAGTGTGCAGCATTTCCATTTTAAGCCTTCTCTTTAAAACCAAAGGCTTATTTTTTTGCCTAACATAAGTAAGTGGCCACTGGCCAGAGGAGGAACTTTGCAGCTGCATGGAAAAAGAAAGTGCTGAGCCCTGAAAGGCAGAGGGACCAGCAGCCCGTGTGCAGGGATGGGTTCAGCCTCTGCAGCTGGAGTGGGGCAGGTCCAGCTCAGCCCTTTCCCCTTGCAGGGCTCAGCTCTGCAGCCTCTGGGAACCTTTTTGCCCTCAGTTGCTGATTTTGGGGTACCAGCTGCTCCTGGGGCTGCTGGCTGGCTCGCCCAGCTCCTGTGCCAGGGAGTCACAGAGTGGTGGGGTGGCTCAGGGAGGCTGAGGTGATGCCGGAGCCTGGACTTCCCTCCAGGCCTGGGATGCCCTTCGGACAGGAGATGCTTTAGTGCCAGGAAGTTTCAGCCCCAAGCCGAGGGTTAACTCTCTGCTGGTTGGGAGGGGGGAAGGGTTAAGCTTTCAAAACCAGAGCCTTTTATTTTTGCAAGCAAAAGTTCACACTCTCCACCCAAACCATCACTGAAGATCAGGGTATATTTGAGCTTGTCAGCTCTGCTTTGCTCTTTGTTGTGTAAAAACCCCACAGTTCCCCGCCTGAAAAAATGTCAGATGGAAACTGAAAAATAACATTTTCCCCTTTTCCCGCTGCCACACCTGCTTTCTTTCGACAGCAGCCGGCCTTGCTCCAGCATCTTGGCGATGTGTGAACCAGCGGGTGCTGCTGGAGCTGGGTACAAGTGTTTGCGTGGGATCCTGGCTACCCCTGGGCGCTGCTCCCCAGGGACCCCACCTCTCTGAGCTCCTCCTCTGTGAAGGGAGGGGAGAAGGAAAAGGAAGGGAAGAGTGTAGTTCAGGTGTTACAAAGATTGAAACACTCAGATAAGAGCCCCGAAAGCGCTGGGATGTCATCAGTGACACCGAGAGAGCAGCACAGAGGGCGCCTGGCGCAGTGGCTTCACCTGCTCAGCAGCTTGAAAGCGTGGAAAGAAGATGAAAGCCGAGACCCCTGCACTTTTTATCACCTCGTCATCAGCTGCGCTACAGGTGCCTGCAGGGACAGCAGCTCCAGGTTTTGTCACCTGGCTGAAAAACCAGGGACACACAACAGCCCTGAATGTGCCCACGGATAGAGGTGGGGAGAGGCATGGCCAACCTGAGCACCCAAGCCCACCCACCTGCCACCTCCTAGCACCTCCTGGCCAGAACCGCACAGACTCATGGAATGGTGGGGTTGGAAGGACCTTCAAGCTCATCTTATTCCACCCCCCTGAGCAGGGACCCCTCCCACTGTCCCAGGCTGCTCCCAGCCCTGTCCAGCCTGGCCTTGGGCACTGCCAGGGATGCAGGGGCAGCCCCAGCTGGGACAAACAGCATCCAGGCTGGAAACCCGCTGGGCCATTTTGCTGGTGTTTGTGGCCCCTGTGTTCTCCCTTTCCTGTGGGCACCAGCGCCAGGCCCCGCCAAAGCTCTTCCTCTCATCCTGGGGCTGAGCTCACCCAAGCAGGACCAAGAAAGGGCTTGGCCAGCACAGGGACACAAACCCACCCTGGCAGCAGGGAAAGCGAAGGTGTCTCGACAATTACTTAAGCACTGCAAGTCTGCTGGTTTTGTTCCTGCTCATCTGAAAGCCTTTGACACATTCGAGCTGCATGTTTCTTTTATGAATATGCAAATCAAAGCAGTGAAATTACAGATAATGATATGTAGTCAAAACTTTTCAGAAGTTAATGCATATTCCTTATTTTGCAGATTTCTATCACATTTGTATTTGCAAAATAGATGAGATAACGCCGCTCAAGAGAGCAGCTTTCCTGTCACCGAGGCAGCCAAACACCTTCAGATCCACCCTGGGCTGCTGCCAGCTCCCCTCCCAGTGCCAGGGCCCTCAGCAGCATCCCGGGCTGCCGAGGCAGAGCTGAGCTGCCCCTGGCTGCCAGGGCTGTGTGCTGGCCCCTGCAGGTATCCCATGGCTCGGCTCTGCTGCTGTGATCCTGCCGCAGGGCTGGGACAAAGCCCCTGTGGTGAAGGAAAAAACCTGTTCAGCTTTCCTGGACTGGGGGCACAGGCGTTGCCTGCATGGCGTGCCTGGCACTTTGCAGATCAGCCACAGTGGCCCGTGCAGTCCAGAAGGGATTCCATGGAAAAAACAAAAAACAAACTTATTTGCTCTTTTTTTTTTTTTCTGTCTTTCTACAAGCCCAACTTTAGATAAGACAGCAACAGAATCCCAATGCCATAAAATACTTTAAAAATGAGGGTGTCTTTCCACAGAGCAATTCAGTACTTTTCCAAAGTAAAAGTTTTCAAAATAACACTGGTCTGCTGTGGTTTCTTGTTGTACACGAAATATACAACCCCAAATATTTGGCTTTATTCTTGTTGTGGTTTAACCCCAGCTGGTAACTCAGCACCACACAGCTGCTTGCTTTCCCCCCCAACACCCATGGGATGGGGAGAGGAACCAGAAAAATAAAACACCTAGGGACCGAGATAAAAAGAGTTTAATAATTGAAATAAAGTAAAATAAGTATATAACAACGACAATTAAAAGGGAAATAACAAAACCAGAGACAAGAATAAACCCCAAGAAAGACAAGTGATGCCTACTACAGTCACTCATTCCCCAGTGACCAATGCCCAGCCCACTCCCCAGCAGTGAGTGCCCCTCCTGGCCAGTCTCTCCCACTTTCTCTACTGGCCATGAAGCTCTACGGTATGGAATATCCTCCTGGCCACTTGGCACCAGCTGTCCTGGCCATGCTCCCTCCTGCTTTCTCCTGCTCTGCCAGTGGATGCTGCAAAGTCCTTGATTTAGGGTCAACACTGCTTAGCAACAACTAAAACATCAATATGTTATCAGCATTATTCTCGTTCTGAGCCCAAAACACGGCACAGACCATCTCCTGAGAAGAAAATGAACTCCATCCCAGCTGGAAGCAGGATGGTTCTGCTTTAGGAGGAGGAATGTCAGAGCTCCACTGTGTGTGGGAAATACAGGGATTGACCACAATGCTCCTGCTTCTGAACCTTTCGCTGCTGTTCCGTGGTGTTCTCTGTTACCAGGTGAGATGCAGTGCTCACATCTCTCTGCTCCTCAGCATCTCTCACTCCTTCTGGAGGCCCAGAGCAGGGCAGACAGGGTTCCTGGGAGCTCTGTGGGCTGCACGAGCCAGCTCCAGCCCTTTATCATCCAGCACTCCAAGGCAGTTCCATGGGGGCTGGCCTGCAGGACCTGAACTCCTGTCAGCATCTTGCCCAGGCTCTCTGCACACTCGTACAGACCTCGTGGGCTGGGAGCTGCCTGCACCCCGTCCTGCTCCCAGCTGTTTATGCAGAGTCACGGAGCCCCCCAGGTTCACCCTGCCTGCCTCATCCCAGCAGCCCAGGAACCAGGGCTGCCATGGGGACACCATCACCCGTGGCTGAGGGTGGGAGTTTTTCTCAGCTGACTTCAGGGCCAGGATTGAGACACAGGAGATGCCTCAGATGTTTATTTTTCTTATCAGTTCTACATTCTTACAAGGGAGCGAGTTCTCAGCACCTCAGCTTCTGGGTGGAAATGGTGATGATGGGTTCTAACTACAAGGTTTTTTAAGAGTAAACTTAACCAATGAATAATTGCCAGATGGATTATTTTTACTTTTAACCCAATAACCAGACAGCTGTTACCCACAATACAGCATTGTGCACCCAATCACACAATATCACCAAACCCATGGAGGAGGAGAAAGAAGAAGAAGAAGGAACCAATACCCTAAAATCTCCATCTTGCTCCATATACACTATTATATGTGTATATATACTGTATACACTAATAAACCTAAAGCTGTGAGTTTTCACCCTGTGACATTACACACTTCTATCTGAACTCCACACCCATAATCCCAGTACCACCACTCAATTTTGGGAGCCTTCTCCATGGCCTCAGGTCAAATGCTGTGTTCTAATGAGGGTCTGCACCTCTGCCAGCACAGAAAGCCCAAATTTGTCTGTGCCCAGGGCTCCAAGAGCTGAGGACACTCAGGAGAGCCTCTGCCCCTGGCAGCTCAGCTCTGCTGGGATCCTGACCCTGCTCTGTCCCAGCCTGTCCCCAGCTGTGACCGTGTGTGGGTGACAGCTCTGAGCCTGCGATGCTTCCCAAGCCGCCTGGCCGTGCCCTCCCTTCCCCCTCCTCCTCCTCCTCCTCTCTGTTCTTGCAAACACCTACATCTTCCTGTACTGTTTCTAACCTCGATGATGACAGCGGCAGAGCTGGGAGGCCGAGGGCCAGCGGGAGCCTCTGTCCTTGCACAGCCGGGGCTGGGCTGCTCACCCCAGGGCCAGCACTGGCCCCAGCCCCTGGCCCTGTCCAGCCCTTTTTGGTCATCGTGTCTCTCGCTGTGGCACTTGTGGCGGGGGCTCCTCTGCTTCTGGGAGCTACTCGCTGGGTTCTCAGCAGCACTTATTTTAGCAAAGCTTTTTTTTTTTTCAAGTTTCTGAAAGTCATGTCTCTTCCCCAGCTGTTGTTGGGCTGCTTCTGATCTGGCTCTGGAATGGTCTGGGTTGAAAGGAGCATTAAAGCTCAGCTCCTTTCTTCCCCTGTCATGGGCAGGAGCACCTTCCACCAGACCAGGCTGTTCCCAGGGCTGTCCAAGCTGGCTGTGGACACCTTCATGGATGGGACATTCACAGTTCCCATGTGTCCTGCCAAAGCATTTTGTCTCTGTGTCCCTCTCCATCCTGCATGGAAGGAATAGCATTAGCAGGGGCCTCATAAACTCCCCACTGTTTTCACAGAGACAAGGCCAAAAAAAAAAAAAAAAAAAAAAAAGAGCTAAATGCATCTCCCAGGCTTTGTCCCGAGACTGTTGCAGCCATGTTTTGCACAGATGTGGTTCAGCTCGGCTGTTCGTGCTCTGCTCTGCCAGCCCCAAAACACACCGTGGCCTGGACAGCCGCCAGGCAGGGACAGTCACCCTTGTGCTCGAGTACCCTGGGTAGGGGAAGGTGTCCCTGCCCATGGCAGGGGGTGGAAGGAGCTGAGCTTTAAGGTCCCGTCCAACTCAAACTCTTCTGTGATTCTGTGACATGGTTCTATAAACCCTGCTGGGCTCACCCTGGGGGCTCTGAGGTGTCTGTGCTGGGGCTGGGCACCTCTGCCCCACCATGGGCAAGGAAGAGATGTGGGGATGGAACATCTGGTGACCATGTGGGCTGTGCTACCCAAAGCTGCTGTGACAGCCCTGCCCCACATGTCCCCCAGCCCTGTCCTGCTGAGCCCGTGTGCATTCAGTGTCATGCTGGCAGCGGGTGGTGCTCGCTGCTGCTCCAAACCCCAGAGCAGATTTCATGCCTCAAACATCATAATTAGGAGGAATGGTGAAAAGCTGCAGGAACAGAAGGCTCTCGTGGCTCTCCAGGAACTGCCAGCTGGGCTTTGTATCGCTCAGCTTCGAGGAAAACCTTCCCTCACATTGGTTTTTCACAGCCAAACTCTTCCCTTGCACCTGGCAGAGTCAGGCCAGCTCCCAGACAGGCGGCTCTTAATGGAATTTGGTTCTTGGAGGTTATCCCAGGGCAAACACTCAGGCCATGATAGGACAAGGCAGGGCTCCCAAGGAGCTTGGAGTGCTGCTGGAGCTCTCTGCAGCCGTCCCTGCACTGTGCAGGGCCAGGCATGGGCTGTGTCTGCAGGAGCAGGGCTGGATTATGCTATTTTGGGAGAGCCTGGCTGCGGGCCTGGCTGGATCCCACTCCTCCAGGCACCCCACCAGCAGTGCTGAGCGTGGATGTGGCAGTGCTCCTCTCAGCCTGGATGATGGGGCTGCTGGCCATGAGTGCCTTTAAGCCCTTTTTAATCCCTGATATGGTACCATGACCACACCAGCCCCCTCCTGGGAATGCAGAATTCAGGGAGAGCTGTCAGCCCAGCTGCCAGCTTGACAAGACAAACTCCTTTGGTCACCCAGACAAACTGGCTCTCCTCAAGCGCTGTGCAGAAATGCCAAGGGGAGCCGCAAACTCAGCTGTGGGCAGCAAGGCCACAGAAGCCGATGCTGTGTGCTGGGATGAGCTGCTGCTGAGCAATGCCCATTGCCAGGACCCAGAACTGCCACAAAACCGAGCCCAGACACCCTCCAATGCCAGTGTGCTTTGGTGGTTGAGTGTGGGTTGATCATGGGTTGACCTGCTCTGTGACTAGATGATTAAACCTGCCTGGTGGTTTAAAAGACAGTTAAAAACCACCTTATCGTGCTACAACATAAAGCTGGCTTGATCTAAGCCCTCCAAAAGCATTAAGGATCAGCTGCTCCCTCTGGGGCACTTTGATAAAACCCTCACTTGCTGTTATTGATGGTTCTACAAAGGCTGAGAGAGCTGGAGTTGCTCAGTATGGAGAAGACTCTGGGGACACCATCGTGCAGCCTTGAAGAGGGCTTGTGGAAAAGAGGGAGAGCAGCTCTTTACACCAGCAGTGACAAGGGAGAACGGTTTTAAGTGGAAGGAGGGGAGATTTAGGGTAGGAATTAAAGAAAATTCTTTACTCAGAGGGTGTTCACTGGCATAGGATGGCTGCCCTGGAGCCCTGGAAGTGTCCCAGGCCAGGTTGGACAGGGCTTAGAGCAGCCGGGGATGGTGGGTGGGTGTCCACGGCAGGGGTGGAACAAGCTGAGCCTTAAGGCTCCTCCCAAGCCAAACCTTTCTCTCTGCTAAGCCCTTCAGGAACACATCTTTCTGCTCTGACATCCAGCAGAATCTGGCTATTTCCATCTCCAAAAGGAAACACTCCCCATTTCACTCCAGTGCAGCAAAGTGCCCCCAGGGAGCACATCCGAGCAGGGCAGGAATGACCCAGTTTTGCTCACTCCACCCTCCCAGAGCTGGAGGGATTATTTGCATGGCTGCCCCACCTGGAACATCCTGCAAAGCCCAGATCTGCAGGGTGCTGATGTCTCTGCAAATCCAGAGACACCCCCCAAAGAGCTCTGCTCACTCCCCTGGGAAGCTCAGTGTTCCCCAGCCTTCCTGCCAGGGATTTGCATCTCGGAGGAGCTGAAAAAAAAGGATGCAGTGGAGGTGTGTTATGATCTTTTCATGAGAAATTCCTAGATGAAAGAAAGAAATTTAAAGTTTATGTCTCATTCTGTATTCCTTTCATTTTGGGTTTTGAGAAAGAAGAAATTATTCATGTCTCCAGTTCCTGCCTTCACTCTCTCTCATTTCTCTCTTTCTCTTCCTCTGTGCCAAAAATGAGAATACAAAGGGATGGATGGCAAATGTTTATAGGGAAGAGGAGACGTACTCTCTCCAGGTTTTTGAGTTTTTTCAACTCTATAGCTCTAAATAATGCCTGAAACTCTGTAAAAATGGCAACTTGAAAGGGAAAAAGTGAAGTGTTGAGACATTTCAGTGCAGAGGAAAGAAAAGAAATCAATTCTTGGGCATTTCTTGCTTTAATGCATTCAGTGTTATGAAGGGGTCAAAGGAAAAAAAACCAGAAAACAACCCAAGATAAAAACATGAAACTTTTGATTGAGAGTTTGAATTGTTGGGGGTGGGATGTGTCAAAAAATCAAATTTTTCTAATCTGTAAAATGGGACCCGTGCATTTGTTTTGCAACATGACTTTAGATTGTTTTTCAAATATTCAAAATAAGATATTTAGCTGGTTCTTTTCCTCCTGACACTTGGAGCCCAAACCTGGTGTTTTGTGAATGTTTCCAGTGGAATTACTGAGTACTGAGAAAGGCCTTAAGTGCCTGTGGTGTTTTGGCACAAATACCTCAAAAATGTAGGTTTTTAAAATTTTTTTTTTTTATTTTTTTTGTGGCTGGATTTTATTTCCCTCTGATTTTCAGGGAAGGGGACAGTCCCTGTGGGCACTGCTGCAGCTCCAGGAGGGAAGCTGGGACTTGCCCACGTGGGTGCCATCAGCCATGGGAACAATCCTCATTTTGCCCATTGTCAGGGCAATTAGTGTAGCTTGCTTAATTAATCGATCCTCACTGTGCAGGCTGGCTCTCCCTGGAGGTGGCAGCCAAGCCGTGATCCTTGGCAAGGCTCAGTGAGAGAGGTGACACAAGGAACTCCCAGGAGATGACATTTGAGGGTGGAAAAGGCCTTCAAATCCATCCTGCCCCACCTTTTTCCTTGGATAATTTTAGGAGCTGGAAGAGCCTCCCCATGGGCCATTTCCAGAGTGTTGGTAGGAAAACTGGGGGAGTGTCTGTGGCCTTTTCCCCTCTGTGTCCCAAGTTCACCGAGGTGAGTGGGAGACAGGGTGAGCTTCCTAAAGGCTATGACTGCTCAAAAGACCAGCCACAATTAAAGCGCTCAAATAAAGCTCTAATTATAAAAACTTCCCTGCATAACTACAGAAATATTTTGTGTAAATTGCTTGAGAAAAAATTTAGTATAAACTGTGCTCTGAGCCAGTAAATCTCCTTGCAGTGTAGTGCTTCTGGAGATGGTATCTCCTGTTCTGACAGTCTGTGCACTCCAGAAAGAGAAAAAAAAAAGGTTCAATATGTTCTGAAATGCCTTTATCCTGTTTCTCTGCTAACTTCCCCCAAGCCGGTCTGTCTCCTGGAGAAATCCCAAATCCTTGGGACTTCTTCCAGGCCTCCTTTTGATTGTGGGAGTTACAAGCTCCTGTTCAGGAGACAGAAATGATGACATGCTCCATGTGCCCGAGGGGGTGGATGGCTCTGGACGTGCAGCCCCCGGGTTCCCGCTGTGTGGAGCCCGGAGGGATGCTGGATCGAGTTGGCTGCAGCTGAGGTGGGTCTGAAAGCCCAGGTGCCTCTCTCCAGCCAGCCTTCCTTTGGCTCCCATCACACACAGGGTGTATCCAACAGTCCTGCTGCTCCCCACGGGGTTGAAGTGCAGGATGAGACCAGGGATTAAATCGGGGTGCAGGCAGCCACACCCCCAGGTGTGCCCACAGTGAGCTACGACCAGGCCGTGTGTGATCAGGAGGGAATCCAGAGGGAAATTGCTGGTTTTGCCTGGGAATTTCTCAGACACCAACAGGATTTTCAGCTTGTTTATTGCTAACAGGTGGCATTTGAAATGTCCCCTTTGCCAGGAGCCGCGGGGAGGGCTGAGGAGCTGAAGGAACCTGATTGTGGAACAGCTGCTCGGCCAAATGGGTCCCCATGGCAATGTGGAAGGGGATGCTCATGGGACAGGGGTGTGTAAGAGGAGGGTAAAGTCACATCAGACTCCAGAAGACCCTCCAGGACAGATGGATCCACCTTTTCCATCTGCTTTCCCTCTGCAAGCAGCAGCTCTGAGGGAGATGGACAGCCCAAGGCACGCACAGCTCTCTCTGCTTTGCACAAGACACTGACCTTTGGTCTGCATCCCATCTAAAATAAGTGCCCTTTTATAGACCTAGCTACCTCCCATGACCCAAAATTCATCTGGGAAGCAATGAAATGTGCATTAATTACATATTGGAGAGCAGAAGAAGTGTTACTCTCCCACAGACTTGCAGTGCAAGAGTCTTCATTCATTATAAAATTTTAATGGGATCACAGGCTGAGGAATTGCATTTTGCCTCCGTGGCTGGGTGCTGGCAGTGCCTTCAGGCAGCTGCAGGTCCCCACCTGGCTGGCTTTAAAAGCCACGAGTGGGGAGAGCACTGCAGCATCTCCTGGTCCTTTCTGCACGAGGCTTCCTGCGTGTTCCCAGATTTTGCTGCCTTGGAGCCACAACGGGAGCATAAACACGGGGAGAAGAGCAAAGCAGGGTGTGGGCAGGAGCCATGGAGGTGCAGAGAGGGAGAGGCTGAGCACTGCTGAAGGCACTCAGCTGCACAAACACCCAAAACGCGCTCTCCAGTATCAGCTGCAAAAACTCCAGCTCCTAAGCCCTGCTTTATTTGACCTCTGTCCCCACAATAATAATGGCAGAACAACAGAAAGTTCTCTCATGTGCTTGCAGTGTAATAAAGTAACCCTGCTAGGAATAAAATCTGCAGCAATTACCATGACAGGCATTATGCTGATTTATCAAATTGCTGCTGAAAGTCAAGAAGAGTTGAGGAGAGAGTGATAAAACATCTGATCTCAACTCTGACTGTAAATTACCCTTCTGGCCAGCAGCAGCATTTTATCCAGAGGAATTGTTATTCCTCTCTTCTTCAGAAATCATAGTTTGAACTGGGAATTTTGCACTCCTTGTTTTGGAGGAAGCACATTGCCCGCACTCTGTGATGAACTGCCGGGGGGGTGCTGAGATTTTGGGACTCGGACTCACAAACCTCCTGCTGCAGGGTGGAGCACATGGAGTGAAGGAAACTGCCTCATCCCTGTGAGACAGGGGCTCTTTTTTGAGCTCTTCCATCCACGGGAAGGTGGCAAAGGTGCCTCACGTCACGTTTGCTTGGTGGGCAGAGCCTTCCCACGCCCTGGGCACAGCAGTGGGCAGAGGGCAGGAGAAGCCCAACTGCTCCTGCTGAGGTAGTTCCCATCCCAAGCTTTGTTCCATGCAGCAGAGAGCCCACCTGGAATGCTGGGTACAGCTCTGCATGCAGCCTGCAATGCAAGGAGGACGTGGAACTGCTGGAGAAAGCCCAGGGGAGGCCATGGAGCTGCTGAGGGCACTGGAGCACCTTCCCTGTGGAGAGAGGCTGGGAGAGCTGGGGCTGGTCAACCTGGAGAAGAGAAGGTTGTGTGGAGAGTTCCCAGCACCTTCCCTGGGGGTGGAGGGACTGTGGGGAAACGGGAGAGGGCTGTCAGGAACTGCAGTGACAGGACAAGGAGGAGTGGGATCAAAGTGAAAGAGGGGAAATAGAAAGTTTCAGGGGAAATGGACTCGCTCTGCACCTGGGCTCCAGCACCTTTGGGAGCAGGGACACTTGGGAACAGGGACACTTGGGAGCAGCACCTTTGGGAACAGGGACTTGTCAAGGTTCAAGTCTGCCGTCGGTGGGGACCAGGAGCTCACCAAGACCCTGCAGGTGCTGCAGTTGTCAGGGACCTGGGATTTGTCAAATGAAGTCTTTTCCTTTGATCCTTCTAGCGTGAAGCTCTCAATATTGCTTGTCAGGGCTGTTTCCCCTTCCATTCCATCACCTCAATGGTGACAACACAGATGTAACAAAGCGTCCTGCCAGTGCTGCTGGGGTGTGCGTGGCCCTGTGCTGTGGGCACAGCTCAGGGTGGTGCCCCAGGGGGATCCACAGGTGGGGGAGCAGACTCTTTCCACACACCCTGGCTGTGTGGGAGGCTGTGTCCCGGTGGGGCACTGGGATGTTGGTGGGTGTTCCCCATTTCTGTAGGAGCCAGGCATGGCTGTCCAGAGGAACCCACCTGGGGCTGTGCTCAAAGGGTTAACCCCACCGAGATGCTGCTGCTGAGGTTTGTTAAAACCCCTTGTTACATCCTGCAGCACTGCTAATTATGGGTTCATAAACTAGAGTCAATTAGCCAGGGCTGTCCCTGCTCCTGCCCCTTCACATCCCTCGCCATCATTAGACCCAAGTCTGGGAATGCTTGCCTTGGTCCTGCCCCTGCCCTGCAAACCCTGGCCCCAAAGCTGTTCCAGAGCCTTTGGAGGATCCAGATGGTGCTCTGTGACTGAAACTGGGAGCTCCACAGATCCTCCTGCCCTGGACCACCACCCCT
Organism: Regulus satrapa; assembly: GCA_013396955.1. Lineage (NCBI taxonomy): Eukaryota > Metazoa > Chordata > Aves > Passeriformes > Regulidae > Regulus > Regulus satrapa. The sequence continues at coordinate 51,482 of VWZN01002303.1, read as the reverse complement.
GCCTTTGCAACTGCTGGGGCAGGTGGACAGTAGGTGAAGGGGAGCCAATATCCTTCTTCAAATACGGAAAAAATTACCACAAGGAAAGCAATAAATTCTTCCCTATGTTCAAAAGCAAGGGATTTGCTTTGTAGGGAGAGAGATTTAGGTTATCTGCCTGGAATTTAAAGGTTTTTCAAGGGAGGTTAGGCACACAGGCAGGGTTTAGGGAGAGCTGACCTTGCCCTGACGGTTCTTGAGACCCAGCTGCTGAATTTTCCACTACTGCTGGTAACAGGACAAGGGTTCAGAGCAGGGGGAAGCTCCCCCAACGGCACCATCCCTGCCTGGCCCAGGGCCCCAGGTCCTGACCCTCCGGGCTGGGCTGAACCCCTTTGTTGAACTGGATGCATCCTTTCAGCATTTGAAGAGGCTGATAAAGATGGAGAACAGGTAATTGCAAAGGCAGACAGTAATGGAACAAGTGGGAATGGGTTTAAACTTTAGACAGAGAAGAAATTTAGCTTGGATATTGGGAAGGTTTTTTTCCCTGGCCCAGGGTGCCCAGAGCAGCTGTGGCTGCCCCTGCATCCCTGGCAGTGCCCAAGGCCAGGCTAGACATGGCTGGGAGCAGCCTGGGACAGTGGGAGGTGTCCCTGCCACGGCAGGGGTGGGATGGGATGGGCTTTAAGGTCCCTCCAACCCAAACCTTTCTGTGACTCTGAGTCAATTGTGATGGTGGATGGGAGGCTCAGCTCTCAGTCGCTTCTCTGGAGCAATTCCAGGTCCATGACAATTAGCCAACAGCTGGAATACTATTTAAGCACAGCTGCCATCATGCAAATTTAGAGATTAGTAGGGATTGAAGTGGTTTGGAAAGCCTCAAAATTTCTCATTAATGCTCCGGGCTAATAGCCAAGTGCCCTCCATTCTCCAGATGGCTCCACATCCCGCAGGCTGGACATGGGTCACTGTGCCCTCCGTGGTGCCCAGAGCAGCCACCAGCCCTTTGAGAAAGGCAGAGGCAACCCCACAGAAATGTAGGGAGGTGGCCAAAAAGTTAAAAATGTGGTTTTTGCTTTGCGCAGTTTCCCCTGAAGTGGCAAGGTCACCCTGCAGTGCTGTCCCACAAACCTGCTCAGTGGAGGCCCCCAAATGCCCAGCGAGCCAAAGGTGACAGAGCTGGGGCTGCTGCAGGGGATGGGCATCACGGGGGGGTCACCTTCCTTCAGAGAGGACAGCCCACAGGCAGCTGGTGGCACCAAAACTCACAGCGATGGTCCCTTCCAGCCCTTCCCCACCATTTCAGATTCTCAGCCTCACTTACCTGCCACACACACAAAGAATTAATAACTCAGGAGCTCTCGCTGGAGGAAATCCCATCTCCTCTCCGTGACAGCTCAAGGAAGGTTTTCATAATGTTCCATCGGCCTCCTCCCACCTCCCCTCATTTGAATTGTTGCGTATTTGTTGTGAAATTCGTTAGTTTGCTATTGCAGAGTGAGAAGGTGAGGCGGGTGATGAGAGAGGAGAGAGGGTTGGCAAGCTCACGAGGACAAGGCAGAGGTCCCCCAGAATAAGGAGAGACTGCTTCAGCTCTACTTTTCATACATTTTATTATAAAGAAAGGTAAGATAAGCATTGTGAACCGAATGTGCCAGGTGCTGCCAAAGCAGCGCCCTCAAACAAAATAAAAAATAAAAAAAACCCCAAAAACGCACCTTATGAGAAACTGTAATTATGCTCTCTAATTTTTTTTTCATAAATAGACAAAAATCATTGTCAGCAATTTTTTAAATAGATGGACATATGGCCAGAAAAAAATAATAATGCCATACAACATGGATATAAATTGTCCATTTCTTGCTGTACAAATAATAGAAACAAGTTTGGCAGGCTTTTTTTTTTTTGTTGTTTTTTATACACATCTCCCTTCTATGTATAACTAAAAAATGTGCTACAATTAATATAAAATGCTTTTACTATAAAGTAAACTACTAATTTCTTTCACAAAAAAATCTTAAAGATGTCTTTAGCACAGCTCTAAAACACTTAGTAAACTACTTACAACTATCCAACAAATTATATTTTCATGATCTCTTTCACATTTGTCCTCTCGTAGTTTGCCTTCTGCTCTCTCCCCCACCTACCCAGCAATAGTTTTTATTAATTTTTGTAATATTTTTTTTTCGCCAGACCGTCCAAGGCCTTTGCATGTACAATATTCACACAAACTTCACATTTTTTTGCACAAAGTTTAGTGCTGTTAGCAAGTCAAAAGAGTGCATCCTCCTACTGAGCTGGCCTAATGCTGCAGGACACCAGACCTGGGTTTATGCTGCGTCTAAAAGCAGTTCACTAGGAAAATAGTCTGTAGCTAAGCTGATGGCAAGCAGAAAAATGGTGTCCTTACTTTAACTTCATTATTTTTTTTGTTGGTTTTGCGCTTATTTTATTATTTTTATTTGAATTTTCTCTCTTTATTTTTTTGTTCTTTGCGATTCAAGAGGCAGGGTTTGGTTTCCATTGGTGTTGGGTTTTTTTTGTTTTCTTTTTTTTTTTGGGGGGGGGGCAGGGGAGGCTTCCACAGAAAGTAGACTTTGAATTTTTTTTT
>VWZN01002303.1:0-38345 GCA_013396955.1 Regulus satrapa | reverse complement strand
GCCTGTCACCTCTCTAGGAGACTTGGCTCATCATTGCTCCCCAGTCTTGCAGCACTGGGAGTTCCGGTCTGAGCCTGAAATGCCCTGAACTTGCACTATTAGGCACTGGAAGGGGCTCTCTGGGTGTGGCCTGGCTGCAGCGTGGTAAGGACCCACATGCTCACATCTCATCAACCCACAGTTAAGAGTCTTACCCTAAAAACTCCCTAAAAATCTCATCTAGGCTGAGCATGCAGAGGAGAGGAAATACCTGGGGTGCCTGAGCAGGTGGGACAGCCCAAGTCCACGGAGCAGAGTGCAGCAGGGTGCTGAACCAGTGAGCCCAGTACTGGGTGTCACCTTCCCAGTACTGGGTGTCACCTTCCCCTGGGCCAGTCCCTGGTGTCACCTTGTCCTCCTGACCCCTTTGCTGCACTCACAGCCTGAAAGCGGGCAAGGGACAGTGGGGACAGGCAGCAGGGACCCCTTCACCCCACACTGATGAAACCTTCCCTGCTGCTGAACCCGTCCATGAGGGGTCTCACTGCAGGGTGCTAAAGGAGGAGACAGCCCAGCTCCTGCCCTAACCGTGCTGCAGAGCCCCTCGGGAAGGTGCTGCTGCAGGTATCAGTTGTGATATCACAATTGCACAGCATTTCTGGTAGAATTGCTTCTCCCTGGAGGCTCCTGTGGGCTGTAACCCGTCCGTGAGCGTGGCTGTACCTTGGAGACGAGGCTGGCCCGGTACGCGGCCAGGGCTTTCAGATACTCCTTCTTGGCAGCTTCTGTTTTCCTCTTGTATGCCTGAAAGGACCAAGGAATGGATAATCATTACCAGAGGGAACAGGGGGCTGCTGGGCTTGGCTGCACCTCACCTGCTCAGCAAGAGCCCCCTTCACTGGGGCTGTGTGCATGAAAAACTCAATTCTGCTGCAGAGGGATTTATGCCAAAGCAAGAAAATGAAGCCCCTGCACTGGACCATGCTGGGATTTTTGGAGGCATCTCTGGTCAGAGCGGTCTGTGTGTTTAGGCAGGTTTTTATGAGAGACACAGTCTGATTTTGTAAGGTGAGCACAGTGAAATCCCTTCCCAACAGGAAACAGAGTAAAGAGTGATCCAGGCTCTTGGAAGAGCAAGACAAAACCCCAAATCCTCAAATGGCAGGACTATCTTTAAAGTCCCTTCCAACTCAATCCATTCTGTGATGATTCTGTGATGATGGCCAGCTTAAAAACATGTGAAACAGTTAGAATTCCTAAACTGTCCATTTGTTTCCTTGGCTTTCCCAACATTAATCCTTTAGACCTCAAAACTCCAGCTCTTCCCTGTGGTCTGGACAGCTGGGAACTGCTTTCTGGTCTTATAAAAGCTGAGATTTTTGCCTCATCTTATGACTTGATGAGCTGGAGCTTGCAGGGAAGCAGCAAGTACCAGGAGAGTTTGCTTCCCTAAGAAAAAAAATTTAAATTTGAAGAGTGAACTATGGCTTATTTTTCCACCTCTCTCCATAATAAGAAATGTCTCTTGATCATGTCAGTGCTGTCCCCTTCCTGCCTAGATCCTGGTCCTCCACGTAGAGGTGAAGATCTTCAATGTAAGTAATGGTGTGGTCCAGCCTGTCCCCAGTAGTTACTCCCTGCAGGGTTGCACACATTAAACTCAGTAAGGGAAAGGAGTGTTTTAAAATGAAATTAAAATTTCAGGAAAAAGGCAGAAAATCCCAGGAAAAATACCCATCAATGCTCTTCTCCACTGGAAACCCAAAGCCTCCCTTGAGTGATGCGCTGAAAGTGGATTTCAATCAAGAGAGATTTGCATATGTTTAATTCAGCTTTAAAACCGACAACAGCTTTCAGCAACTGAAATGCTGAAGCCTTGTGGGCACATTCTGTGTCCAGGATGATTTAGGTCAGATATTGGGAATAATTTCTTCATGGAAAAGGTTGCCCAACCCCAGCAGAGGTTGCCCAGGGGAGTGGTGGAGGTGTTTGAAAGACCTATGAATTCCTGGAGGTGTTTGAAAGATCTATGGATGTGGCACTTGGTGCTGTGGTGGCCACGGCAGTGCTGGGCTGACAGTTGGACAGGATGATCCTAAAGGTCTTTTCCTACCCAAACAATCCCACAATTCTATGATTTAGTTCATTTCCCCAGCAAATTTCCATGGTCATAGCAGGCTCCCTCCCAACACTGACCTCTGTAGGGAGAGTAACCTTCCAGCAGTTGAACTGAATGTGAGTTTAAAGTCAGTACAGATAAATTCTATTAAAAATGGATTGAAAGCCTTATTTTCATTGCTAAATCACAGTGAGTCCTGTAATGAAACGTTTTGACTCGACACACTGGAGGTCTCAGATGGCAATTTTCTGAAATGGAGCATTTCCCTACGTTTGTCTTTGGCTTTATGGTATTCAGGAAATATTATATTTGCTCCATTCAGAACAAAATTACTTTTCAAAATGTCAGCCTGAAGAAGAGTTTGCCTGTGAAAAGTAACTATTTCTTCAAACTGTATCAGTTCCCTTAATAAAAGCTATTACCTTTCTCTACAATCGCCACATCTTTTATTACAGAATCAAAGCGTGGTTTGGGTTGGAAGGGACCTTAAAGCTCATCCAGTTCCATCCCCCTGCCATGGCCAGGGACTCCATCCACTGGAGCAGGTTTGTGCCCATCACAGCACCACAGAATTTATTGTGCTCAGCAGCAGAGCTGGTGGATGCTCTTAAATGTGCTACTTGGTGCCCTCACAGCAATGAAATAGGAATTCCTGTTTCTCAGGCCAATGTTTAACAGTAGCCACAGATGGATGCCGATCTATGGAGAACATATTTAATTATTTTTCCTCTATAACAGCAAAATACAAGATTGGTTTTACTATTTTTTTTCTCCGGGACGGTGGGAAAATAAAATATTCAGAGCTACGCAGAGACAAATTTAATTATTAGTGAGACTTGCCTGGAGAAAAAACCTGCAATTTCTGGACAGTGAGAGGACAGGTAAATGAGGCTACCTAAACCTAAATGCAAATAAATAAATAACCAATAAGGTCTGTGCCTATATTCATCCCCATCACTTGCTTTTCCAGCTAAACCCTTTTTTTTAATGCCACTCTCCATCTGTTCCTGTCCCTTAGAGCACGTGGATGTGCTGCTGGGTGGGGTCTGGTGCAGCAGCACGGGGAAGGGGCAGCCAGGGGCTCATTCTGCTGAAGGGAGGGGGGATTGCTCCAGGCAGGAGCCTCTGTGCTCCCCGGGCCAGCCCTGGCTCCAGCCTGGCCAGCAGCAGGGCTGCCAAGAAGGGTGATGGGGTGAGCTCAGGGACCGTGCTCTCTGATGCTTCTCTGCTGAACTGGAAGTTCTGGAAGATTCCCAGCAGATTATCTGGCTTTTAATCATGGAATCCCAGAATGACTTGGGTTGAAAGGACCATTTTGATCCAGCCCTGCCACGGCAGGGACACCTTCCACTGTCCCAGGATGCTCCAAGCCCCATCCAACTCCACTTGGGCACTGCCAGGGATCCAGGGGCAGCCACAGCTGCTCTGACTGACCTGTGCCACCACTGTCATTGTAAAGAACTATCCCTAGGGGTCTCCTGTTGGGAATTCTGCAGTCCTGCCCTGCACCCTCACAGGGCTCCATCAAGGACACTGAACTGCCTGTCCCCAAGGAATCACCACATGGGATCGGAACAAAGCTCCTCGCAAATCCTCTGTGTAAAGGCAGCTCTAGTGCAGTATTTATAACCTTTAAAACTTTAATTTAAACATTGACAGAACGACGCTACTTTCTAATTAAATCCCATTTTCTCCCAGGGATTTTAATTTTGAAGTAATTTATCAGATTTAAGGATCCTCAAAACATTTTGCATGTTTTTCTTCCTAACCTGCCATGCCCACTGATTTATTTTCCTTATTCATTAGGAGGAGGACTCATTAGTCATTAAGTGAGTGGGTGGGTTGAGGGGGGGAGGGAAGGAAGTAAAAATGGTTGGTGATTATGAAAACAAAAAAAAAAAAAATCAGAGCTGTAAGAAGCATATGTTGGGATCGTAATCCTGACACCTCTGTGTCTCAGCAAAGCAGCCAGTAATTGCACCGTAATGAAACGTTCTTGTTTGATAACAAGTTAATTAGAGAAGACAATTACTGCAAACCCCGCTGACGCCCACGAGCGGCTCCGTGTCGCGCGGGCGCTGAGCGCAGCCGGAGCCGTTTTCCGTCACCTCTGCACCCCAACCCTCCTGCTCCAGCAGGAACAGCGCTTCCCAAGCCTGGCCAACCACGGCAACAGCTCAAACTCTCCCCCAAAATGTCAAGGGTCCCGCTGATCTCAAGTGGGAAGGTCTCTGCTGCAATCCCAGGTGGAGTTTGGGGTGTTTTAGCACAGAGGGGCTTAGCAGTTGGTTTGCGAGTTTGGATTAGTAAAAGGTTTATTGCTGAGCAATGCCTCAGCTTTTACAGTGTGAAAAGGGTCCTGCTGAGGGAGATGTAAGTTATTTAAAGCTGGCCTACATGTCAGAAGAAGTTAATGGAAGAAACAACTATTAATAAATTCAGAGTGTAAGCGTAGCAAAGAAAAAGACAAAGTCATTAGCATAGAAACTAATTTTAAAATATACATGAAAAATTCTTATGGTTAGATTATGTGCAAAAATAAATGTGTATGTGCGCCTTATTAACTTTATGTAAAACTTTTTCCAAATATATTAATGTTAATTACTTTGCACCAATAAATATAATAAGTTATTGTGATGTAGTTAATGATTTAAGATCATGCTTTATTAGACGTATACAAACTGTAGACACACAAAATAAAAAAGACACCATTATTACACTATTCAAGTGTGTGTATATATGTCACAGTCCAACTCAACAGTAACATTTTGCTTAAAAAAGAGGTAGAACGTCAGGAGAGGAGAGATGGGAAGTTCAGGAAAGGTCTCCAAGGAGGAAAGTTGGGAGGGAAGACCAAGAGGAGCCACCACAATGTAGCAAAGGAGGCACAGAGTGATCCTCTGCATGTAGGAGAAGAGGCAAAACAGGCTTAAATTGCACCAAGGGAAATGTTGGGCAAGCACTGGGAAGCCTTGGGAGCAGTAAGGATAATTAAGCACGGGAAGACATTGCCTGGGGAGATATGTAATCTCCACCAATGAGGGTTTAAGAGCAGATTAGGAACACATCCATCAGGAATGGCATAAGTAGAGAGGATCCTGACTTCAGGCATCAGTATGGTCTGGTTGACCTCTTAAGTCCCTCCTTGCCCTCCTTTCTATGATTCCATGACTGGTTTTTTTCTTCTCACAAATGTGTAAATTTGGTTTTAATTCTATTTGTAAATCTGCTGGATTTTTCTTGTAACTATTAAACACTTTTCTGCAAGATACATCTTGAGATCACCATAACTTATGGCTTATTCACAAGATGACACCAAGCACCTCCTCCCTGCCACATTCACCCTTCTCTCCACACATCCTTACCACAACCACTGGAAAGGCAAATAGGAAACACGGCCAGGTTATCCTTCTTCCTTCCCAGCTCCTCCTTGCATCCCCCTCTGTATCCCCTTCCTGGGCAAGACTTATTCTGTCCCTCCCACCATTAAAACCAAGTAACCCAAGCTTCTTCACTTTCAGAAGAAAACCTGTGGTCTGGATTGTAAGTCTCGAGGTCAACATCCTGGAGAATACAGGGAAGGCCCTGGCTGTGGGAACTCTTTGTGTGGTCTCAGGAGAGTTCCTGCTTTATCCACATGGAGACACAGTGCTGGGAAGCAATTCCTTTGGAGACTGAATGGAAGAGCCTGTAATGAAGCAGGAATTGCCATTGGTGAAAGCGTTCTGAGAGATTCCTGCTCTCCACTGCCTTCATGGCATGGAAGTCATCCCTTGCTCCATGTGAGGGCACAAGTGTATTCCCAGAACAATCCACCGAAGATTCCAAAGGGAACAGGAGGGTGACAGATCCAAACCCTAACCTCCAATGAAAACCACACAACATTCAGCTTCCAGACCTCTGATTTTGCTCTCCAGGAAGAAAAGTAACACTCCTGGAGCTGTTAAAAGCAGATCTGACCTTTCACATCCTCCCCATCTTTATCCTGCTCTCCTCCAGACGTCTCTTGAAGGGTTGTTTGGGATTGGAGCTTTGATCCCTCTCCATGCATAGCTTTCCTCGATGCCCAGAAGATGCTGAAACCTCCTTCCAGGACAGGGCAATTGCTTGGACCCCTCCAGCCCCTCACTGCTGGGGCTTTGGGGCTGCAGGAGGAAAGTGCATCCTGTTGTGGCTCCGGTGCCGACAGCTCGGTACAAAGCTGGAGGTGGGCAGTTTGTAGCATGGCTGTTCCCATGGGATCTCTCCCCTCTGGTGGCTCTTCCATAAAACATTTTTATAGCTGGCTTCTGTCCCACCACAGACACCTGCAGTGTCCTGTCAGCAGCTGATGGATCAGGTTCAATGAGCAGATGGATCTGATTAAATGGGTGATCTATTACTTTCTGCTGAGCAGGCAATTCTTCTGCTGGGTAATTTACCTCTGGAGTGTGACTGTGTCCCTGGAGCTGTGCTGTTCTCCAGGCTGTGAATTTGTGTGGGAAGATCCCATTTGCATTTGGCCATGGAGTCACTCAGCATTATTGAACTGGTCCTGGTGAAGCACGAGCAAGAACTCATCTCTGGTGCCTTTGCGTCTCCAGACTCAGAAACTCAACTGAAAATGCTGGGTTTGCCCAATCTCTGCTCATTTTGGATGGGAAGCTCTGGTTTTACCAGGGGATCACTCAACATATTGCTTGGGAGCTCCTTGATTCCTCTGCTCTCAGATCTCTATGGAAACACCTGCCCAGGGCTTTGACCTTGTGTCTGGATCTGCTGGAAGAAGAAGCTGGTTCCAGAGCCTCCTGCAACTGCCACGACGGCATTGATCTCTATGGTCTCTATCATTGCTTGGCTCCAATTCCACCTTCTCCACCAAAATAGCACAGGGAGCAGGGAGGTGCTCGGGGAGGGAAGAACAGAAATTTGCAGAGTGAATCCCACCAGCGACTTCTCTGGAGAGTCTCTAGGCTTATCACCCCCAGGAAACCCCCCTTAGGGGAGGACAGTCAGCAGGGCTGCTATCATCTGCTCTGGGGCAGATGTGGCCCATGGTGGCCCTGTGGAAACAGAGGAGGTGCTCTGGGTGGTACAGACTGGGACAGGGCTGTCCATGCCAGGGGAAAATCCTCCTAGAGAATTAGCAGAGCTTGCTCCAAGCTCAAATTCTTCTAATTTCTGTCAAACTAGGCAGCCCTTTTAAACCTTGCTGGGGAACGCTGCTTGAGATCTGCTAATGGAAAAAACTCCCACCGAGGCTGGGGATTCTGGAGCTGGGACCTGGAGCTGTGGGCAGATTCATCTGACAGGTATCCCATTGGATGCTAATGGCTGAATTAGCATTTCACTCTGCAGCAAAGTCAAAGCTATCTCTACAGGAACAGCTGCTAAACTATTTGCAAAGTTCAAAGAGGATGTATTCTTTTTTATTTTCTTTTTTTTTTTTTTTTTCCGAGTCACATTCTTCAGATTCCCGTGTAAGCTCCTTAGGAAGGGCCACACCAGCTGTTGAAGGATGAAGATTACAACGTCCTGCTAACTCAGCAGCGCTGGGGATATTTAAGGTATTGTTATTTATTCCTATTCTACAGCCACACTGGAAGGGGTTAAAATGGGGAAGAAAATGGTGCTTTGCTGAACAGGTGTCCTTGAGCAGTACCCAAGGACACGGAGATTGCTAATCCTGTATTCCACAGCATGATCAAATCACCAGGCAACAGATATAAATAAAAAAAGGCAGGAAATAAGGAAATTTAGATACAAGTGTGTCAGAGGGAAAATGAAGATTCATTGTGAAGAGGCTGAGAAGAGAAGAAGAAGAAGGAACAAAATGACAAAGCCACAAATGATAAACCAGTAAGAACAAAAGAAAGGGGGGAGAAAAATCCTCTCTGTGAAATGCATGTCTGTGACAGCAGCAGCCAAATCAAAGATGCTGCTAGATTATATGGTTTCTTGCATAATATGCATTCTGGTTCCCTCTCTGTGTTTGTCTTTCAGCTGGTGCACACGGAAAAAAAACCCCATATCTGAAATGGGACGTGAGCAACCTTTATTTTCCTTGTTTCATCAGGAGGAGAAAGCAAATTTGCTTTGTGGGAGCAGCAGCACCTGCTCAATGGCAAATAAATAGCTCCCGCTTTGATATTACAGTGCATATAATCATTAGCAGCACAAACGGCAGAGGATTAACCCCCTGTGTGCTGGCCAGGGCTACCTGGCAAAGGGCTGGCATGTCACTGCTGCCAGCAGAAATGCTCCAGGAGATGTCTGTGGAGAGGGGCTGGGGCTCTGGAAGGGGCACAGGACCACCCTTCCCAGCCTGAGACACTGCCTGGAATGGCTACAAGCACTGGGCTGCCCTCGGCCCTTTGGCCCCAGCCCGGGGGTAACCCCAACTCTGGGCACCCACTGTGTGCAGGATGGAGCTGGGAGGGATGGATGGACACAGGGCAGGCATGGCAGGAACGTGTCAGGGGTTGCTCATGTGTAGGAGAATCATGAAATGCCCTGGGGGGTTATAGACAAGCTTCCCTGGAATGCCCTCCCTGCTGAAAACACCCCCAGCACTGGGGCCATGCTGAGCCCACTGCAAGGTGTAAAGGTTTGCAAACCTTTGAAGCAGCAGCTCCAGTGATGTGAAGAAGTGCTGGGTGATGGTGGAGCTGGGCTCTGCCCCTCTGGGGATCCACGAGCGGGGTCAGCTCCAGAGCAGCCCTGCAGCCTCAAATCCACCCTCGCTCAGGCCAGGAAGAGGGGAAGTTCTCTAACTGAAACTTTGGTCATAATTGAGCCCAAATACCCTGCTTTGGCTCTTGCTTGCCAGCTGTGCCATCTGTGTGTTGGCTTTTCCCAGGTTGTTCTCTGTGCTGCTTTCTGCAGTGAGGACACGAAGCCGCTGCTGTCCACAAAGCTAAAAGCAGTGTCCCTGACAAAACACTTCACTTCTCCAGCTTTTCCACCCCTTCCCAGAGCACAGTCCAGCCTGCTGATGGGCTGACCCACAGCCTGGTGATGCAGCAGGCTGGACTCCCATGTTGCACAGCAGGATTTTCGCTGTGCTGCTGGGACACCATCCCCTTTCCCCCTTTCCAGGTGTGCCAGGAGAGCACTTGCAATGCCTGCTTGCCTTCACAGGGAATGAGTGGGCCATATGCTGCAGCCCTGGGCAGCAAATATCTACAGGACAGCCCAGGCACTTGCTTTCACATATTAAAGGCATTTAAAAATTTTCTTTTCCTTTTTCCTTTTCCATTGCATTGCTTCATGAATCTAAAAAAAGCTTCACCAGGGATGTTGGCAGAGGAAAGCAAACAGGGGCTAAATAAACTCTCCTCCAGCCAGACACTTCCAGAGTGAACGTGCCACATCACACAAACCAGCCACAGGGTCCCAGAGCCAAAGAGAAATTGTGTCACTCCAGCCAGAGTCCGGGGCAGGGAGGTAACTGCTGTGGGAAAGAAGTATCCAGCTGGAGACAAAGCCAGGAAGTTAATATTTAAGCATTCAGACAAGGAACAAATGACTTAATTAAATCAATTACAGAGGGAGAAATGGAGCCACTTAGGAAGCGTGTGTAAAGAGACGGGAGGCTGCTGCGAGCTCATGAAAGAGAAGGAGGAGGGAGAGTTAGCAGGGAAGATAAACGGGCTGGTTTAATCCCTGCTGTTAATTAAGAGCTGAGCGCTCGCACTGCCGTGAGTCAGGGTCACAGCAGAGCTTCCCCTCCGAGCCACACTCAAACTACGGCGGTGGTGGTGACCGTGAGGAGTCAGGGAGGGCACACGGAGGAGCTGGGGTCCTGCAAGCAGGGGAAAGAGGTGACATAAAGTTCCTCCACACTCCTGAACCAACAGCACAGTCCCAGCCCCTATCCTGCATCTTCCCAGGGCTGCGGTCACCCTCCTGACCTGCCTGCCCTCTTCAGATGAGGAATTTTTGCCTGCATGACCCTACAGTGATCCACCCAAAGAGAAGAAAAGGGCGCAGCAAAAGGGCTCTCATTGCTGAAGACCCTTTGCTCTTACTCCTCACTCGGTGTGGGGCAGAAATCAAGGTTATTTCCCAGAGTAACTTCCAGTTAAATGGCTTTTCCCTCCCTGCTACTCTCTCCCCAGATGGAGCTGCTTCCAGTGCTGGCCATGGACACTGAGCTGGAGCTGTGGCCAAGCTCCAGGAGAAGGCTGTTTGCATCCAGGACAATCACACACCCTGTCAGATCTCACTCTGCCTGATAAAAAGCCATCCTTGCTCTGGGAAGTGTTCCCTGGGGTTCTCTCAATAGGCAACAAGCAATTACAGGCTTTTGTAACTGACTCAGCAGCAACCAAAGAGGGAAAGCAGGACCTGGAATTCTCTGTGTGAAGCAGACGGAAAGTGGCTGACAGCTCTGGGGCAGCAAGGTTTCCTCTGTGAGGCCACTTCAGACATCTCCTTCCGAGGCTTTTAAAGCCTGAATGTGGGATTTGAAGGCAGCAGTGCAGGGAGTTAATAGTGTTTAGCCGGTTGGCTGTCACTTCTTGTAAGTAAATAAGCAAATACAAACCCATCTCCCATCTCACGCTGCAAAACCCCACGTCAGGAAAAGGCCACTGATGGTTGTGCAGAGTAGGAGCTTACCAAGAATAATTAATTGTCATAAAAATTTGCTCTTCCGCACATAACAACAACAATTTTGAACAGTGGGCATTTTAGCACTGCTCCTAAAACCAGGCTCATGTTCCTGCACTTCAGCCTGTGGAAGCCCCTGGCCATCCTCTGAACATGCCCTGCACCATGGAAATACACATTTCAGCAGCCAAATGACCAAAATAAACAACTCAGTAACTCACTTGCTTTTGCTCTTCTCCCAGACTGTCCCACATTGACGCCACAATTTTCGACACGTCCCCGAAGGTGGCGTTGGGGTTTTGCCCTTTGATGGCTGCTTGTGTGTCCCTGAAAAACAGGGCGTAGGCTGACACCGGCTTCTGGGGCTCATTGGGGTCCTTCTTTTTCTTCTTCTTTTGGCTTTTGGGCTTTTTGCCCAGGTCTGTTGAGGGTCTTTTCTCTCCAGTAGCCTGCAAAACCAAGAGATAAGCCTTAGCAGTCAGCTGGGAGTGGTGTGATCCAAGCCCCTGAATCAAGGAGATGAGAGAGGGAATGGGAGACGTGCCAGCATGGAGAGGGGACAGCAGCCCTGGGGGTCTCTTTGTCACCCAGGAACCTCCTGGATCATTGTACAAACTATTGGTGGTTTTGTGATCATTTGCTGATACCTGAGCCTGCTTTGGTGCCTTCTCTCAGACCCGCTCATAGCTTGGGTTCATATCTTTGTCCCTGCTCCAAATCTGGAGCTTTCCAGCCCTCAGTCACTCTCCTTCCTCACCCTCCTCCCCAGCTCACTCACTCCTTGATCCTCTTCTGGAGCCTCTCCAAATGCCTTGCATCCCAGCTAGATTGCTTTAGCAGCCCATGAATTTTCCAAACTTGGCTCCCACATGATTTCTGATTTCCATGCCAGTAAAGCCCTTTGCAAGCTGCTCCTGACTTCCCCATTCCAGGAGGGCTGTGAGCACTGACCAAGCGACACCAGCACCACATTAAACATCACACCAGGGCCATCCAAAATTTGCTCCATCCTGCTAACCTATATGTACCCCTATCCAGGAAAATATCCAGGAATTGAACTATTTAAATCTCCCAAATTAAATTATTTTCTTGTGCTGTTTACTGTTCTGACTGATCTGGGTGCAGCTGGATGACCAGGAATGGCTGGGTCCACACTCAGTGCCCAGTTGGAACTCAGGGGAGCAGGGCACAGGCAACAGGAGCTGGCCTTGGTGGCTGCTCAGCACAGGATGCTGCCACTGGGCTGGGAAGCGAAACAGCAGGGCTGGAAACAGGGATGCTTCCACTGAGGGCAGCATGGAAAGAAGATCCTGCATCAGTCTCCCTTGCAATGCCCTGTGCAGTGTGTTAGGAAAAGGTTCTTCCCCAGAGGGTGCTGGCACTGCCCAGGCTCCCCAGGGAATGGGCACAGCCCCGAGGCTGCCAGAGCTCCAGGACCGCGCTGCCAGGGGTGCCCAGGGTGGGGCTGTGGGGGTGTGTGTGCAGGGCCAGGGGCTGGGCTGGCTGATCCTGGGGGTCCAATTCATGATTCTGTGAATATGGGGGACTGCAGAAGCCTCCATGGGAGGATGTACAGAGGAAAAGACCCCTGGAAAACACCAGGATGCCCATCAAAGCCTTAACTGTGGCCAGTAAAAGCTCGCACTACAGGGAAGCACCATCACCCTTACTTTATAGTGAAGGGAAACCTAAATACACCAGATGGCAGAGAATGAAAGCACTAGCTGGATCTTTACATCCTTGAGGGCAAACAGGACACCAGCCCCTCCAGCTGCAGGCTCTGAGCTCAGGGTGCTACCATCACCTGCACAGGTTGTCGAAATAGTTGGAAAGAAACAGTTCTAAACACCAAGATCTTGTGAAAACTGTGACTCCAGCTGAGCTTGAGGACAAACAGCCTCTTCTCCTGAAAGGTTTGTCAATTTGAGCATGTGCTTGGCAGTGCCAGGATTTAAGAGGCTTCCCTTCAGCTGGCACAGGCCAAGCACGGGAAGAGAAAGGGCAGCAGCGTTCCTGTTCTCTGCTCTGCAGCTCTTGACTGGTCATTAATTTCAGTATCAGTGCAGTGACATTTGTCAAACAGACAGTGACCATTAGTGAATGAGCAGAGAGACCACAAAAATTGCTTTTAATTTAAAATTGCCCAATTGGGCTTGAATGGGAGGCCTGGAGGTGAAAGGCCAGCTTATTAGGAGGAAAAAGAAACCAAAAAAACCAAAACCATGACAGGGCTTCAGCCCATTAGGAAGTGAGAGGGTTATTTTAACTAACTGTGATCCCATTTGACTCAATGGAGTGCCGTGGGGAACCTGCTCCCACACAGCCACTGGCCCAGCCAAGGAGCTGGAACAGCAGCAGCACAACCCCAGCTGCATTTCCAGCACCAAGGAGCACATGGGATTCAAGGAAAACAGCAGCAGGGAGCAGAACAGATCAGAGTTTGGCATCCATGGGGTTTTCCGAGTGTGACGCACGTGGGATGAGACAACAACCTGGGCTTGGACCTCAGAAGAGTCTTGACCAACCTGAACCCCATTCATGGCTGCAGTCAACTCCCAGTGAGGCAGTGCCTTGCTGCCCCAGGGTATCTGCACCCCCAAGGGTCATCCCCGTGGTCAAAGAGGGGCTCAGACAGGGAGATGAAGAGCATGGCCACCAGCCCATGGTGGTCACCAGCCTTGGATCTGGCCTGAGAGGCAGCAGAAGGTCTGTGTGGTGGCAGATGTGGACTAGGAAAATTATGTCATACCAGAAACTTGGTGCCTTCTTAGATGTTGAACCCAGGAAGAGCTAAGACTTCATGGAAATTGTGATTTTAATGACTCTGGGGAGTGACCACTGATCCAGCTGGAATTTGGGCTGTACCCACCTGTCCCTCCTGTTCATGTGCACCCACCGCCCAAGTTAAGAAGCAGATAAATACACCAATGAGGTTCAGAGAACTCTGAAATTCATAAGCTCCCTGGCTCAGAGGACCTGAAGGACCTGCTGGCATCAAACTCACTTCTTTAACCTGTGGCCTTCTTGCTCACAAGATTAATTTCTGCTTGTTAGATGCCATTTTGATGACTTATTGCAGAAAAGCCCTTAATGGCCACATGAAAAAGTGACCGGTGGGTGAAGGAGCAGCTGTGCAGACAGAGAAAGCAAACAGAAACCTGCAGGCCACAACGTGGGTGGGCTGCTTTCCTCACACAGATCATCTCCTCCTCCACTAAACACATCACTCCCACCAGTTTGGGGTTCACAGGGCAGAAAAATGAGAGGGATTGTCTTAAGGATTAGGAACAATTCTAATCTCTGCAAGTTGTCGTCATCTGGACATCTCCAAACTCTTCCTACCCCATGGGCACCACTGGCTTAAAAAAATGGAAGGTCCAACCCCAAAGCTCTGTCCTCCTCAGGGAGTGCTGGATGACAGGAAAGCTGGGTGATGGTGGTGGACACAGAGAGACAGAACCTGGTGTGTCACTAAACTGAAACTCAATTTCTCCTGACATGAAAGATTTCAGCTCCCAGGTCATTGCCTGGAGCTTTGTGACACAGTGAGATAGATGGCAGACTGTGGGATCCAGAAGCACAACCCCTCCCACAGTGTCCCCTGAGCATGGAATCGCAGAGTTTCAATTCAATTTGTTTTAACCTTGTTTATCCCTTCTTTTTACAGGTTTACCCACTGGAGCTGTGTTTCCACCCTTTGAAATGCCCCAATCAGAAGCGAAATCTGCCAATGGATGAAAAACTACAGGATCAATGGGAATCCATTTTCCTGGATTTCCATGAAGAGGGAGATGTTTTTGCTCAGTCCTAGCATTTTCCTAGTTTTCCAGCCTTGTTTGCTGCTCTGGTTACACATTCAAACCCTGTCATAGCAGTCTATTTGGGTGGAACAAGGTTGCAGTACCAGTGCCTTGGGTCAGCACCTTCCAGGAGAAGGTTTTCCATGAAAGGTTTTAATCAAAGTCCCCAGGTAACTCAGCAATTCACCTGCAGGCACAGAGGCACTGTGATTGCTACAGCTTGCCCTCAGTAAATAACAGCCACAGACTCCTGGAACATGGCATGTATTGTTTGGCTTTGCTGAACAACAACCAAGATGTGCCCAAACCCTCAGCAATTCCTTGGGTTTGCTGGTGCCACACTCAGCAGCAGTTGTGTTTGCCGCAGAGACCATTTGGGACACTTCTGACTACTTAAAACACCAGCTTGGTCAACTAAAAGGCAGAAAACTCTTTTAATTCTTGTTTGTTTTCCTTGGCAAGCCCAAGCCCAACAAGCTCAGTTAAATCCCACCATGAGTTAGTTATTTTCCTTCCCTGTTTCAGTCTCCTCTACCCACCACCAGAAATCTAATTTAGCTCTGAACATTTTCAGACTCTTAGCCCTGAAGCTGCTTTGCTCATCGTAATCATCATCCCAGGAAATCCTGTAGCCTGATGGAGCTGGTGAAACGTGGAGGCAGAAGAACAGCTCTGACCTCCAAACCTGCCGTGCCAGACCTCATCCTAGGCTGGGAACACTGCCCTCATCCCTGGGAAAGTCTGCCACTATGAATGTAAAAATAAGACCAGAAGTCTGTGGTTTTATTTAGCACAATTTATCCCTCCCTGGCAAGCACTGTTCCGCGCCAAACCCGGCGCCACCGCACGTACCTTATAATGCGACTCGCTCTCCTCTTCCTGAGTGGAACTGGAGGGAGATGGGGTGGCAGACTTGCTTCCCGGGGGCGAGGGGGAGCCGTGGGTGACCCCGCTCCGGATCCCCATCTGGGAGATGAGCTGGGACTGGCTGAGGGCCCCCATGGGGCCGCCCAGCATGCCGGGCCGGTTGAGCAGCGGCACTTGGCGGTTGGACTCGTAGGACGTGGCATCGGAATGCACCATCTCCTGGATCTGAGTGAGGAGGAGATCACTTGTCACTGCAAGATTCATTCACTCATTTATTTGGTTATTTGTCACATCGCCAAATCACTTTAAGACTGATTTATTGTTTAAATTGTTCTCGGAAAGCCTTCCTTGAGCTCGCTTCCAAGCAAGGCAAGAGCTGAGCACTGTGCACCTATTGCTGTGCCCATGAGCCTGACAAAGAGGTGCTAAATCAGCTTTGTACGTGGGGCTGTGCACCCAGAAGGTGCTCCTGACTGCCCTTGGGTCTGCTGGTGGCTGGCACATATCGGGGTCTGAAAAAAGGGTTCATAAACAAGCAATTTATTGTGAAATCACCAAGAGAAGGGAAGCTCCTCCAAGCCTCATCCAGCCTGGCCTTGGATACTCCCAAGGATCCAGGGGCAGCCACAGCTGCTCTGGGCACCTTGTGCCAGGGCCTCCCCACCCTCACAGGAAGCAATTTCTTCCCAATATCCCATCTAAACCCACATTACAATAAATTAAAACCATTGCCCTTTGTCCTGTTACTCCATCCCTTGCTCTCAGTCCCTCTCCAGCTCTCCTGGAGCCCCTTTGGGCACTGCAAGGGGCTCTGAGCTCTCCCTGGATCCTTCTCCTCTCCTGGTGAGCACCCTCAGCTCTCCCAGGCTGGCTCAGAGCAGAGGGATCCAGCCCTTGGAGCATCTCCATGGCCTCCTCTGGACTCACTCCAGTACGTCCAGCCCCTCTACACCAAGGTGCAAATGATGAGATGAGCTGAGATGAGATGAGATGAGATGAGATGATGAGATATGAGGACAAACCCTGCTGTTTTCTGCATCAAGATCCCATTTCCAGTTGGAATCCCCATTTTCCCTCAGGATCCATCCTTGCTGATCTAGTGGAGCGTGGCTCCTGCACAGCCTCATCCAGCCATGGGGTGGGAGGGAGGCAAACCCCAGAGACTTTTGCAGGACTTTTTCCCTTTCAGATTAATCTGATTAATGCTAACATGAGTTTAAAGACCTGAGCTCCTGATTGTCCCACTGAGGTGCAATCCCTCGTTAGCAGGGAAGCCAACTCCATTAGCAGCACAGATAGAAGGAAACCAGAGGAAACCTGTGAGGGCTCCATCAGCTTCAGAGGACATAAATCCAAACACAAACCCAGATTTCCTGCTGCAGGTCAGGAATCAAGAGCTTTAAACCACACCCGACAGAGCGTTCTGCTCTCCTTTGGACTCTCCAGCAGCAGAGAAGCAGTGTCAGGGGAGCAGCTTTCCCTGGTTCAGCCCTTTTGCTGTATTAATGGTGAGGTGAAGGGATTTAACTCACAGGAATTAAATATATTCCTGCATTTCAACAGCACGAGTCCGACTGAGGCTGACCTAGGGGCCACGCTGAACTGCTGCCCTTGGCTTTGGTGGTGTCAAGGAGGCAGCAGGGCTGGCTTTGCTTAGAGGCAAAGTGGCACAGAGCTTAACTATGCTTTGGTTAGGGGCATCATAGAGATTACTGTGGCAAGTTTTGTGTGCCCTCAAAACCTTATGATGTGCCCTTGAAACCTTATGATGTGTCTTTGTGCAGAGCTCTGGCCTGTCCTGGCCATAAAGACACTGAGGAGGATGCAGCCACGGGGATGGACACCAGGCTTGGGCAGCACAGGAGGCACCAGAGGGGCAATTTTCACATTTAAATTGGATTCACAAAAGTCATGGCAATGGTCTGAGTGAGACAAGCAGTGACAGGGACTGTGCCAGGTGGGGACACAGCACCCATCTGCTGAGCAGCCAGCCATTCCCAAGCCCCAGCCCAAAAATATAAATTTGTCTTGGGTTTTGTCAGTTTAATCCAGACCTTTCATGTTGGAGAAGATCTGCCGGCTGCTAAGGAAAAGAATAATTTATTGTCCTTATTTTAAATTTAAATGAAGTTTAGAAGATGGGTGTTGGAGAAATGGGGAAAGCTATGAGATATGGCTTAAAAAATTCTAAAATTTAGAATAGTTTGCTCACGTTTCAGCCATGGTAGTCTCCTGAGGAAATACTGTATTAAGACAATTTTTGGGAAACTTTTATTATGTGGCAAATGGACCACAACGGCTCCGTTTATCCATTAAATATGTAATCACCCACTTTTTCTTTACAGTGCATGTTATTTATGCATCAGAGCAGAACAAGTCCAGGAATGCAATTATGGATATGGGCTACATGGTGTAAATGCCTCTGAAAATTTGTGAAAAAAGCCAGGAACCTGAGCCTGGCTGAGAGAACCCTTCCAGAAACCCCATGCTCAGAACCACCCCATCACAGAACCCTTTTAAGCAGCAGAGACACAGCATTTCTCCTGGGACATCCTTCTCCAAGGATATCTTAGCCCAGGTGCTCCCTCCCAATTTCTTTACATCATTAAAGGGATCCCATAAGGACAAGGACATTTTAATCAGGGCCTGTAGGACAAGGGAGAATGATTTAAAACTAAAAGAGGGTTGGTTTAGGTGAGATATAAGGTAGGAGTTTTTTACAATGGAGGTGGTAAAACACTGTCACAGATTTTCCAGAGAAGCTGAGGCTTCTTCTGGATCCCTGGGAGTGTCCAAGGTTTGACAGGGCCACCCTGGGCTAGTGGAAGGTGTCCCTGCCATGGCAGGGGGTGGCACTGGGTGGCCTTTAAAGGTCCCTCTCAACAGAAAGCATTCTACAATTGTATTATAAAAAAGCAGTTTTAGTTGAATACTGTTGGTTCTCCTCTCCCACATGTCCATCTCTTCTCCTCCAGGCCAGGAGGTTCTGCAGGACATGCACAGCTCCTCACATGCACACTGCTCACCAGTATGGACAGGCAGGAACTACCCCCACCATTTGGCACTCTCTGCATTACTTTCCACTCCCTTTTTAAAATTATTTTAAAAATTTATTTTATTTTTTTAAAATAAATTTTGGAAGCAACATGCCAAGCTGCCATTTCCCCACCACTCCTGGTGATGGCTCCTGGTATCCCCAGGAGTGGTAAAAAAGCCACTTGAGTTTTCCAGCTGTAAAATATTTGGGGTGAAAATGAAGGTGAGTTGTTTGTGTGCAGCATGGAGCTCCTGAAATAGGACTAAGGGTGAGGACGGCTCTCACTCAAACCAGGGAAAGGTTATTTAAAAGTTATTCCTGCTCCCCACTGTGGGATCCTGCTGACACTGAGCTATTGCAGGAGCACCCAAAGCAGGGAATCCCCCCCAAAAAAGACTCAAGGAAACAGAGACCCAGGAGCAGGATTTTGAGATGATTCCCTGCAGCAAATGTCCTAATAAGGCAAATAAATGATGAATGAAATTGTGATCACAGCAAACCAAAGTGAAAGGAGGTGATGAATGCGACATTGCCTGTGTGAAAGAAAACATCCAGCTCCTGTGGGATGCAGTCCAGCCCTGGGCTCAGTGGGGCTGTGCTGTGCCTTTCCCCACCCCAAAGCACTCAGCAGACCCACAGAAACACACGTGGAACCGAGTGACTGCCCTCCAAACAGGATCAGCTCCTTCCCCAGAGCAGAGGCTGTGAGAGCCAGGTCAGATTCCCTCTCCATCCCAGAAATTCAGCACAACAAGCTCACCACGAGGTGCTGCAAAAGGCTCAGGATGGGTTTGCAGCCTGTGCTGAAAAGATGTTTTGCATCTCAGAGGAAACCCAGAGTGCAATGTTATGTAGTCATAGCTAAAGTAATTAAGTGCATCTTACTTAGCAGATTCCCAAAGGCTGTGCTAACTCAAAGACAGCTTCTTTTTCCCCACAATATTTCAATTCTTTTAATGAATATGCATATCAGGCCCATAAATGCTCCAGCTAATCCAAAGAAGGGGAGGAAAACAGGCTGACAAACGACACATGGTCCAGGCTCCCTGTTTCTGGGGAGAAGGGGAATTCAGTGAGTGACAAACGCCATGAGGAAGAGCCCAGCCAGGGACTGGGGTGCTCTGAAACAGATAATGTTTCAAGTGTGTCAAGCTCAGCTTCAACTGAACTGTTCCCCAAAATTCTAATGTAAAAAGCAGCTCTTTCCAACAGTATGGGGTAGAGCACCAGCCAGCAGACCTGAGCTCAGGTCCCAGGACCTGGCAGGCACAGCTGTGCCATGGATTGCTAAATCCTCACTCCCAGCTGCAGCCTTGAGGCAGGTCCCACCCCTAAAACCACCTTCTGCCTTTGCTTCCCACGGGATTTTTCTCCTCCTCCTCTCACCTTCCTTGGTCTCGGCCTCAGCCTGGACAGACCCTGTGTTCTGGTGCAGAAGGACAAAGTCAGAGGTTCTGTGCTGCTCCCCCAGCAATGCTCCAAGTGCTCCAGCCCTGCTGCCTGCTTGGTTGGGCTGCAATCCCAGCTGCAATCCCATGCAATCCATGCCAAACCACTGGTGGTGTTACCCAGGGAGCAGCAGAAGGAGAAGTTTGGCTGGGGTTTGCCACACAACACTGCATCCCCCTGAGCTGAAGCAGGATGTGCAAAAGACAGCGGCCAAAGACGAGCAGGAGTGGGCAGCTGGGGCAGCCCCATGGGGGGCCAACACTCCATGTGCCAGGCAGACCAGCACAGGAGGACCAGCAGGCTTCCATGTGGAGAACGACCTTGGGGTGATGAGGGATGAGAGGCCAGGCAGGACCTGGGAATGTGCAGCTCAGAAATCCAGCCCTGTTCTTGTTCATCCCCCAGCGTGGGCAGCAGGACAGGGGGGTTCTGCCCCTCTGCCCTGCTCAGGTGAGACCCCACCTGCAGAACTGCCTGGGGGTTCCCAACATCAGAAGGATGTGGAGCTGCTGGAGAGAGCCCAGAAGCCACAGAAATGCTCCAAAGGCTTCAGCAGCTCTGCTGCTGAGACAGGCTGGGAGAGCTGGGGGTGTTCACCTGCAGAAGAGCCCAGGGAGAGCTCAGAGCCCCTTCCAGGGCCTAAAGGACCTCATAAGAAAGATGGGACAGACTTTTCAGCAGGGTCTGTTGTAACAGGACAAACGGGGGTGGTTTTAAACTAAAAGAGACAATTCAGAGTAGATATATGGGAAAAAAAATTATGATGAGGGTGTTAAATACTGGCACATGTTGCCCAGAGAAGCTCTGGCTGCCCCTGAATCCCTGGAAGTGTCCAGGGCCAGGTTAGATGAGGCTTGGAGAAACCATGGCAGGTGGATGGAATGAGATGTCTTTAAGGCCCCTTCTAACCCAACCCAAGCCATTCCATGATTCTATGACTCCCACCCTTCCCAGGGTCAGTTAGCACAGGTGGGCTGGGCTGAGCTGAGCTCTCAGAGCCTTCCTCACCCAGGGTCTTCCTCTCCAGGCAAGGCAAGCAGCTACTCCAGGGACAGCCACCAGGCTCATCCACAGCACAGCTTCCCTCTCCTTGGGTTTGTTCCCAAGAACGAGCCATTATAATCACAATCAACCAGGGAGAGGAATTATCTGCTGAACAGCTTTGAAGCAAAGTTTTCCCAGCAGGCTTTTCCTGTATTGAAGTTTCAATGTAAATGCATCACCATAGCTGAAATACTTAAAGATGATTTACTTAGAAAAGAGAGAGAGCAGGAGAGAGAGGAGCTGATAAGAAAATATATCCCCAATTACCACCCCTCCTCTTCCCGATTTGTAACTGCTCCTAATAAACTTTCATGGTCTATGTAAAATGCTTTAGTGCAGTGACAAATTTCTGCTGGAATTTGAGATGTCTTGTTCAGAGTAATAGCTATCTCACACAGGTGCCCAGCTGCTATTGTAAAATCAGTAAGCATTTAATTGAAACAAATGACTATAATAATAGTACATTATCCCTGCAGGCTCATAGCCATAACAGTTTTAATTATTGAGTTAAGAGTCAAACTAATTTATCCTTTAAAGTAACAGCCACATCTTTGGTTCCACCGATCATCCTATTACGAACACGAGGGGAACAGTTGGAAAGGATTTAAAAAGGAGGTAATTTATTTTGGCAGAGGTGGGGGACATTTATCACGTGGCAGAGGATTTCTCTGTGCTGGCGTTCCCAGCTGTGGTTGTCACTTCCCTCCCGGATGTGTTTGGTTCCCAGAGGGACCAAGCACCCCTCTGCCAGCTCCTGGGGCTCTGTACCCCCACCAGGATGCCACGAGGGGGCTTTGCTGGCCCAGCAGCAGCAGCACAGGAGCCCATGGGAGCTGCTGGTGCCGGGTTTGGGCACATAAATTTTTTCTATCCTTTTTAAAATTATGGTTTGTCTTCATTGAACACAGTGGAAAGAAAAGGTTTTACAGACTCAAGTTTGCAAGCACGATCTGAAGGAGCATCTCTGAACTCAGAGCCAGGCAGCAAAGAGGAAGAATCCACATCCATGATTTCAAAAAAGCATTTCTGAGACACAGACATGATGCCCTGGAGCAGGTTTGAAGGCACAGCTTTCCCCAGCCCTCGGTTTCATGAGCCTTCCTGCTTTTGTTGTGGTGGCTGTGACACAGAGGACCTAGAGCAGCTCTGTGAGCCCATGGGGCACTACATGGGGAGGGCATAGAGAGGGGAGGGCTGCAAGGAGGTGGGGGACCCCTCCCTGTCAGATGGGGATCAGAAGCTGCCCAGGGGGGTGGATTCACTTGTCACATCACCCTGAAGTTGATTCCTGGAGCAAGCCCAGAATGCAACCCCCCTGGATGGCTTGTGGTGCCAGCCCAGGAGCTCAGAGCCCAGGAGCTCACAGCCCTGGAGCTCAGAGCCCTGGATCTCAGAGCCCAGCCCTGGATCTCAGAGCCCAGCCCTGGAGCTCAGAGCCCTGGAGCTCAGAGCCCAGCCCTGGATCTCACAGCCCTGGAGTACAAAGCCCTGGAGCACAGAGCCCTGGAGCACAGAGCCCTGGAGCTCAGAACCCAGCCCTGGCCAGACTGGAGGGCTATCACAGTTTTTTCCTTCCCCAGAGCACTTGCAGAACACCATCAACCCCTTCTTGCTCTGGCCAAAGACAGTGCTCTGCATTCTCTCCCTGTTCCCCACCCTGCTCATTGCTCTGGAGGATTTTTGGACACCTCTCTCAGCAGCGCTCACCCAAAGCATCTCACACCCCTTTTCCAGAGTCACCATCTAAAAGGAGAGGAGTCCTCACCTTGAAAAGCTTTTTTTGCTCATGCAAAGGGTCAATACTGTTTTCTCAAACACATAATCTTTACTGGGGATCAGTGTACCAGGCCATGCCAAAAGCTCTGCATTTCTGTCTTCTGCCACCCTCCTGCTCACCGCGTCATCATCTGCCAACTCCACTGGCAATTATTTCATGCTTCCTTTGGCAGAAATATAAAAAACCCTCCAGAAAGACAGAGTGACAATCCAGCCCACCAAACCTGTGCAACACTGGGTTTGTATTGTTCAACTTGCTCAACAGATTTTGCTCTTCCAAGTCAAATGTCTTGCAGATGTCTAAGTGTGTTATGTTAACACTGTTACCTCTATCACCCAAACCTGTAATCTCATCAAAAAAGATATCAAGTTAGTTTGACAAGATTTGTTTTCCATCAGCCCATGTTGATTGGCATTAATTATATTACCTTCCCTTAATTCTTTATTAATTGAGGCCTGGATCTGCCACTCCATTATTTTGCTGGGAATTGATGACAGACTGACAGGTCTGTAATTACCAGGGCTGTTCTGTTTCCCTTTTTAAATATTTGCACATTAGCTCTTTTCTAGTCCCCCAGAGCTTCCCCAATATTCCAGGAATTATTAAATACCAGCCTTAGCAGAGCTTCTCAGTCAGTTATCTGAAGCCATGTACAGACAAGCTCAGCCTGATGACTTAGAGAGAACCTGAGCAGAAAAATATGAAAAAAGAAACTTTTCTGGTTTAAGTGCTTTTAATAAAACCCTGATCTTTCCAATGATTGTTGGCAGTTTCAAATGCAACACTCTCAAACACGAAACTTCACCTTTAAGCCACACAATGACCCCAGACAAGGCTCTCAGAGCTTCTCCCAGTTGTATTTATGTGGAAATGGACTCAGAGCAGCTCTGAGGAGGACTTGGGTGGCTGAGAAGCTGAACATGACCTGTCCATGTGCACTGGCAGCCCAGAACCCAACTGTACCCATGGCTCATCCCACAGGGAGGGCAGCAGGAGAGGGGGGACCCTGTCCCTCTGCTCTGGTGAGACCCCATCTGCAGAGCTGCCCTCAGCTCTGGGGACCCCGAGCAGGAAGGATGTGGAGCCTGGAGTGATGCTCCAAGTGCTGGAGCCTTTTGGCTCTGGAGCCGGGCTGGGAGAGCTGGGGGTGCTCACCTGGAGAGAGCAGGGAGAGCTCAGAACCTCTTCCAGGGCCCAACGGGGCTCCAGGAGAGCTGGAGAGGGACTGGGGACAAGGGGTGGAGGCACAGGACACAGAGAGGGAGTGGCTTCCACTGCCAGAGGGCAGGGCTGAGGGGGATATTGGGATACAGGAATTGTTCCCTGTGAGGGTGGGCAGGCCCTGGCCCAGGGTGCCCAGAGCAGCTGTGGCTGCCCCTGGATCCCTGGCAGTGCCCAAGGCCAGGCTGGGCAGGGCTGCGAGCAGCCTGGGACAGTGGGAGGTGTCCCTGCCATGGCAGGGAGGTTGGAACAAGATGGTTTATAAGGTTCCTTCCAACCCAAGCATTCTCTGGTTGTAGATGACTCTGTGGCCTCATCTCTGGGGACTTTGTCATCCACATCTGTTACCATGTAAATCCTCCTTGTCTTTTCCAGCCTTGATCACCTCTGCATGGTTTTTTCCCCACAGAGAGAGGTTCCCTGCAGCAGCAGCCTCAGGCCCTGATGGGCAGGAGAGGGGATGACTGAGGGCTGGTGCTGGGAAGCACCTGCCTGACACGCTGAGCTGGGCGCCTTGGCAGCCAGTGATCTTGTTCCACGATATCCTGCTATTACAGGGGAGGGAACCCTCCAAACACAATTAGCACTTCATCAGAAGATAAAGCACTCCAGGGTGAGAACGGAGGCGTTAAACAGGAGAGAGGCTCTGCTTGGCAAAGGGGGAATATTTCTCATTAATATTGTCATGGCTCCCAGCTGGGAGGGCACGGCCAGAAGGAACCAACTCGGCATGGCATGAACTGAATGTTATTTTCCTGTGATTCGCCCCCACTGTGGTCATCTGCCAGCAAGAGCATTGCTGTGGAGTGGCACAGCAGGGATGCCCACGAGGGTCCCAAATCCCAGCTACTCCCACCCCCAGGGAGTTGTGCTTCTTTGTGTGCTTTCCTCTCTCCTGTGCTGTGGGGTTACTCCACAGATTGCAGGAGGCTGTGGTTTTCAAGCACCTTGGGGTGTCGGTGACACAACGCTAGCGCTGTCCTCCATCCCTGCTGCAGACCTGCAACCCTGCTGGCATGCTCCTTTTCAAGGCAAGACTGAAGTATTGTAAGGGCTTGGCCCATCCCGAGTCCCAAATCCCAGCAGCTGTGTGGTGGTGGAGAAAGCAGAGAGCTGAGGTGGGAGCCTGGCCTGCAGAGAATGATGGAATCACTGAGGCTGGAAAAGCCCTCCGAGAGCCCCGAGTCCAACCCAGCACCGCCAGGCCCACCACTAAGCCATGTCCCCAGATGTCACATCTACATGTTTTTCAAGCAATTCCAATGACTCCACCACTTCCCTGGGCAGCTGTTCCAGTGCTTGACCACCCTTCCATTCAAGAAGTTGTCCTAAATGTCCAACCTGAACCTTCCCTGGTGGAATTTGAGGCAGCTGAGTCCCTGCATTCCAGCAGACCACCCCAGCTGCACTGTGGAGACCCCAAGGCTGACCTTCCAGGGACACCTCCCACCACCCCTGCATGCTCAGAGCCTTCCTTTTTTTGGGTGTTCTGCCTCTTCACCACTGAGTCTTAGGGGGAATGTTCCCAGTCTTAGGGACTGTTCCCATGGGGACTGGGAGAAGGATAGCACGTGTCCCTTGTCAAAGTCACTCTCCAGGGTCAGGGATGAGCCCAACAGCCCAGCAAAATGCAAGCAAAATTCTGCTTCTAGTGGAAAAATCCCTGGTCTATTGGAAGGTGCCCCTGCTCATGGCACGGGGCTGGAAGTGGACAGTTTTTAAGGTTCCTTCTTTCCCAGCCTTTCCAGGGTTCAGTGATGTGTCTGGAGGAGCAGGGGTGCCCCTGGCACTGGGAGAGCAGCTGGGCTCTGCATGTGTTCCATTGGTGCTCCCGCAGCTCTCAGCTGGAGAACTGTCTGTAAATAACATCTTCAATAAACTCCATTTTAAAGTGCATTATTTTACGGATAAAGAACAAGCCTGATAATTCAATGAACATGTTTGCAAATAATCTATCCCATTAATTTCCAGGCTGTTTTCTGAATGCATTATTTAGCGATTTTGCAAAACCCATTTGTAGAGGAAGGGAACTGACGCTCATCTGGGCACAACACCATAACACCATCACCAGAGGCTGGGGCCAGAATTCCCTGGAATGGAAACTGGGAGGTCATTAAACAGCAGCAGACCCTGGCCTCCCTCTTTTATAGCCCATGGGGGGTATAAAACTTAATAAAATTGTCACAGTGTGCATTGGAAAGACAGGGAGAACCAGCTATGGAGTGGAATAGAAGAAAAAGGGGCATTTGATAAAACCTTCAGGGGTGAAGGTGAGGGTCTAAGTGGGCCAAGGTAGTGCTGGGAGCTGAGAAGGGTCTGTACCAGCCCTGGAGCCCATCCAGAACAATTTCCTTAATCTGGATTTCTGTCTCCACACCCAAGGTGAAGGGAGGAGCACACAAACTGTCTCATGGAGTATTTTCTGAGTTGCATTATTTGAGTGTAATGGTGAGGCAAAGCCATTCCAAGCAAGAGGAAATTACCTTTCAGTATCAGAACTGTTTATATATCAGAATTTCTCTAATTTTTCTATTTCACTTTTTAATTCCAAAGACACTGGTGAAAGGTGGAGTCAGAGGCCAGGGTTAAAACCTGCTACAATAAATATCCTTATAAATAAAATTTGCTGCTTCCCAAGGCTGGGGTGAGACACCACACATGGTGTGGGGCTAGAGGTGGTCCCTGGCCACACG
Source organism: Regulus satrapa (assembly GCA_013396955.1). Classification (NCBI taxonomy): domain Eukaryota; kingdom Metazoa; phylum Chordata; class Aves; order Passeriformes; family Regulidae; genus Regulus; species Regulus satrapa. The sequence goes on along the minus strand of VWZN01002303.1, from coordinate 11,767 downwards.
TCTGAGGTGCCCTTTTCTTCATGAATGGGATTTTGGAATCCTACTAAACTGTGTACTCTGTGGGACCATCACCTGCCCAGCAAGGCCATCCCACAGATCAAGGACAGGATTTGAGACACAAATTCCTGAGAAGCAAAGATTTGGTGTCATTTAAATAACCTCATGCATCAAAAAACCAAACGGAAAGCAGAAAGACACTAGAGACAGAAAGGTTTTCCCATTCTCAGCTTGACGGAGATTCCTTGGGGAATTTGCTTTTCCTGGTGGGCTACCACATCCTTGATGTTATTATATCTTTAATCCTTTTTAAAAGATTTTGAACTGCTGGGATGGACAAAAGTTCTGCTACAGGGGGTTGGAGGCAAATAATTTCATTTTTGTGGAAGCATGGGCAGAGCCAGAGTGTGCTCTGTTGTGTGTCCTTGCCAAGGCAGGATCAGACTGAGCCCTTCCCCATCCTGCTCCCCAGGGAGAGCACCCTGGGACACCCCGGGACACACAACCATGGAGCTGTGCCCAGCCTGGCAGGCCAGCAAGAAGCTTCACTTTGGCTGGAGGAGATGCTGGATTGTGTAAATCCGGGTGCTTTCTTCTCAGGGGGATAAAAACTAACACTGGCAAGAACAGCTCCAGCTCCCATGGGACCCATCTCACCCGTGGATGCACAAACACTCCCCCATCCCAACCAGCCTCATCTCCCCCAGCATTTATTGCCCCCTCCCTGTGCTTGTGCAGCTGATTGAAGCCTTTCTGCACTCCCAGCTTCCCTTGGCTTTATGTCTCTCCTGGCTCTTTTCACACATTTTAGATATTGCATTCACATAAAGCAATAGACTCACAGGTAATGAGAGACCTCCACGTTTTATTGCATGGAGCATGAAAAAAAAAAGGAGAAGGAGAAGAAGGCAAAAAGAAGCAATTTTAGAACACAACAGGAAACTGGGAAGACTAGATAGAAAACTCATTCCGGTGGGATTAAACTCTGTGAATGAATTTTAATAGTTTTTTTTTTTTTTTTTTTTTGATTGCAATGTCTATCAGCCCACTTTTCAAAGCACCATAAGAAACACTGCAGCATTAGAAAGAGTTGAGTCCTCAGTACCGATCCCACATCTGCACACAAACCACAGCTCCTCTGCACATCTGCAACGAGCTGCCCCCTTTTTGCCCCCACTCGGTTTCCCTCTGCAGCCAGATATTGCTGGGATTATTGTGTCAGTTTGTAATAAGTGTTTCATGAGAGTCTCTTATTACCAGGAATACAAGCATGCAGGGAAGGAGGATGGCTCTGTGGCTGACTATGTCTTGGGAAACTGTAGGATTTTCAAAGCCCAGCTCTGCTGGAGCAATTTGAGACAAAACTGAACCTCCAGCACACCAGTTCTCCACCAGCATAGTGAGGCCCCTGCCCTGCGGAGGGGAGCCTGTGAGAGCTGCAGGATGTGCCATGACCTCGCTGCATCACACAAACTCTTACCAGGAGACACAGTCTGTTATCTTCCTGCCTTTAATTATTGCAAATAATGAATGCTCTTAAAATAGGTGTGTAAAGCCCAAACGTCTCTGTACAGACAAAATAAATTGCAGGAGGGAACAGGGAAGGGAAACTCGAGCTCTGGCTCCTGCCACAAGAGCCAGATGCTGTAACTTCTGTTCTGACTCTTGACAATGGCAAACCCGTCTCATTTCTTAGCCAGCCAATACAACTGCAGCTGCTCTTCCAAGTTACAGAGAGGCCAAAATCTACATAAATGCAGAATTGAAGCCATACAGACAGAGGAGATGCTCACTTAGGTTCCAGCAGTAGCATTAACCTGAGCTGCTGCTCTGCCTGTGCTGTGCAAGGCAGTTTATTAGATTAAATATAGTGCATTAAGGGAGACCAGGGGAAGAATATTCAGCCCAGCAGCATCTCTGTCCTCTTGGGCTTCCTCATGATGGATAACAAACACTTCAGAGATTCATTTATTTCCTTCTAACACCCAGACAGACACTCAGTTCCTGGAGGTGAGACATGCCATATTAAATGAGGTTTGGGTCTGCCCAAGACTGGGTTGCCACAATAACAAGTGTTCCTACTGCCAGTCCTTATTTAATCCTGGTAACAGCAGGGGTTCAGGCCATCACAAACACTTCCTTCCCTCCCAAAACATATAACCCCAAGTGGTAAACCAAGAGTAAAGGATAACCCCATTAAAGGCTTGATTTTTTCCCCTGGGATTACACGCTGGCACTGGGGAGCTTGATCAATTGAGCCTTGAGGTTTAATCAATACATGCCAACAACAACATTACTGCATTCCAGCCATGCTCTCCATTCATCACCTTAAGTAACTCCAGTCACCCAGAAGACAGAGGTACTAAAGGAGCAATTAAAGTCTTTGGGGAAGCCTGAACGCAGCCGGTGGCTCCTGGGACAGCCCTGGGCGTTCCAGGCTCCCGAAGGAGCTTCCACCTCCAGCTCAGGCAAATCCCCCTCGGTGCCAGGCTGCTGATTAGATGGATATGGCAGGACTCAATGCAACAGAAGACATTTCAATTTAAAAAGTGATAGTTATTTTGTCTTGCACGTTGTGTCACCAAAACATTTTGGATGGCGTGCCACGCTCGGCGCCGCATTTGCATTTCCATCTGATCAGACACCGAGGACACGTGCCAGGCTCGTGTTTACATTCCAGATAAAGTCACATATCCCAGCAATCTCATTAACCTGCTGCCCTGGAATTAAACAAAACCACCTGGAAAGGCAGCGCTTTCCTCCCTGACGTGCATGGTGAGACACCTCGAGAGCTTCCCAGACAGGCTTTGAGCATGGGCGGCTGCACAGAGGTGTGAGGATTTATGTTCCTTGGAATACTTCCCAGGTTTTCCTGGCCAGGGAATTTCAGCACAAGTGTTGAGGTTCTGCAAGACTTACAACTGTGTCTGTACATATGGACAGGCTTTGGGGACAACCAGCAAAGTGAAGGGATGTCTTACAGGGAGCAGGTGGAAGGGAAAGCACAAAAAATATTCACACTTTCTAAGGGCTGAGCATCAGTGATGAGGAGCCCAGGCCTGTCTGCTGTTGAGGACATTGCTGTCCCCCATGTTACCCGAGGTCAAAGCCACGTTGTCAGTGAAGCCCCCAGCCCCTGACAAGCACAGGGCTGGTGCTCTGCTCACCCTGGATATGGACAAATAACAGGGACTCTGCAGCCCTGTCCTTATGGGCAAAAGGACCAATCTCCCCCAGAAAAAGCCCTTTATAAACTTGCCAAATACAGACAAAACCATCCGTGTTTGGCTCCGAAGAATGCAGCAGTCTCAGCTCCAGCTCTGGGGTTGACACTTGTTATCTACACACATCCTCCTTTCTGAAACAAAACCCTAAAGCTGCTTATAGGAGACAGCAGCCAAAAACTTTTATCACTGTCACAGACTTTTTTGCCAGAAACAGACAATATTGCCCAAGTAGCCACGAGCAGATCAAAGAGGATGCAACCCATTGGAGTCTCCCAATAGAACTGGGAGAAGCTCCAGCAGGACTCTGGGATCCAGCTTGGAGGAAGGGATTTGATCTCATTGGTCTCACCTCCCTTGGCTGGAAATGGAAAAAGGAATTGGTCCAGACCCAAGATGGGCAGGTACAAATGCTGTGTCATGATGGATGAGATTTGCAAAAATTAAGCTATTCCATACTTCCAATTCTCTCTTCTTGAGATGCGGAAGATGAAGAAGAGCCAAATATACTATCTGGGAAGAAAGGGTTACTTTTCAATCGAAAATTAATGCACAGAATTCTGAATTAACATGTGGGATAATTAAAACCATCTTTCCAATGAATTTATTATAGGATATACAAAGCTAATTATAAATTCTCTGTTGCTTAATCCCTTGCAGTTTGCTAATGCAGCGTTGAAATCTCTTTGGCCACACTTGTTTAAATTATTCATTAGACACAGCAACAGTTGTGAACTGTAATTTAAATTGGCATCTCATGAATATTCAATCAATACAATAAACACTGGAATGTTTTACTGCACACTGCTCGATAGTTTGTGCTGGAGCTTGTGTTGACACATTTTTATTAACTCTTTATAAAGGTGTTACCTATTTATGTCACTGATTACAATGAGAATTAAAAGTCCCACTCATAAATATTTGTGTCGTTTTCTTAAGAGAGACAATGTAATTAGGCAAAGCTTCAAAAGTCATAATTAATATTGGGTGGCTCTCCTTTCCCTCCTGCTTGACTTGAACACGTGGACTGGCAGGATTTCCAAGCCTGGCACGTGTGGCCATGTCACAGCTTTGGCACCACAGCTTTCCCAACTGCCCAGACCAAATTTGGGGGACACCTGGGGGGTGGCCCCAAGTCTGAGCTGGCACCCCAGCAGCTGTGCTGTGCCCTGCTCTCCTTGCACAGGAGATAGAAACACAGAGATAATGGGAGATACTGTGGATATTTTCTCTCTGGTCTCCAGCCTTTGGCCTGTCAAAATTAGGAAATAAAATGCAGCCACCATGAAATCCCTACGTGTGGCAGCCTGATGGCTCTGCAGCACCTTATAGGCTTTTAATGGGGCATTTTTAGCAGCAGCCCTAAAAAGTCATTCTCAAGAGGCTGTACAATTCCGTGTGGGTTTCTATTTTAAGCCTGAACGTTTTCATTTCAAAGTGAGATCCCGCTCTGACCAGACACTGTAAAAATGACACTGTGGGACTCAGCGGCTGTGGCTTCTCAGCAGCAGCACATAACACACAGGGTTAGTTTAGAAATTAAAATATTCCTCCCTGCTGCCAATGAGGGGAATATTCCCTCCTTGCAAGCAGGGTTGGGGACATGAGCCGAAGGTATTGGATGTTCAGGCTCTCCCAGGGTTCCCAGCAGCGTGGTGAGCCCCAGGAAAACCCCTGGAGTCAAATGTTCCCTCCTGCACACTGACTTCCACCCTCTCAGATCGCAGCTGCCAGGTGGGAAATGACAGCAGCTGTTGCTTTATTTCCAGTAAAAAAAAACAGGATTTTTTTTTTCTAGGGTGAGCACCAGCCAGGAGTTTCTCTTGGACACACCAAACCCTGCTGGCCTTGCTCGGGGGGGGTGATATCTCTGTCCCTGTGTCCTGCAGGGTAATCTCATTAGCACGTGGATGGAGAAAGGACCAAAGGACAAGCAGTTTATCCCAGCAGGAGATCTGGCTGATGGCTGCTGTGCCCAGGAGCTGCCCTGCAGTTCCCGTGTCCAGAGGTGGGCACAGGGACAGGCAGTGGAGGATCCCCAGCAGTTCCCAGCTCCCTCTGGAGCCTTGACCCCTGACCCCTCCTGGATGCTAGGAGTGATTTTCCTCTGCCAGGAGGGTTGGCAAAGCTAATGAATATTCACAGAGTGTTTAAACGCTAATTACTGATGGCTCAGCTGAGTGAACAACTTCAAAAACACCGAAGTTTAATGAAACAATGTTTTTTGCAAAGTTGATTCTGCACCTACGCATTTTTGTGGCTTGGGATCATTTGAAGGATTTTAGACCCAGTTTCAAGGAAAGTGAGGCCCACACGTGCTTCTCCTCCAGCACTGTATTTGGATGTTCCTAACCCCGAAATGCATTCGTGGGACCTCCTGCAGACACCTACAAGTACTTTACACCCAGTTTTACTTCCACCGGTGGAGACAGTGGATTGTTGCTGACCGCCCCACGGCTCCACTGGCAGTGCTCACCCTGCCCAACTTAACACTCCACCACTGATCCTACTAGAAGATTTCAAGCATCAAGATAGTTTTGTATCTGCTCCTTTCTCCATGTTATGCCTCTGCCACAGGACTCAGCATTCTGTGCAGCAGCTGCTTGCTGGAGTCTAAATGTGACTCCTCATCGGGAAGATTGTGCCCTCCTCTATTCCCCTGTGTGCACGGCAAGAACCACCATCTCCTCTGTGATCTTTGCATTCCTTTTTTCCACCCCCTTGTAGGACAAAAGGCTGTTTTGACATCTCTTAATTACGGCTTTGTGGCTGGCAGATCATCTGTTCACCTCAACCTTTACTTCCAGTGACAGAAAGCATCCGACTGTTCTGCTCCTCTGTTGTGATCCCTCTTGTTCCAGATCACCCGCCTGTGAGTCAGCTCAGGGCTCTGCACTCACTGTACTTCCCCATAAATTAGTAAGTGATACCTTGGCTTCAGCTGCAAGGGTCTTTCAAGACTAATCCCTGCATTTTTGTTGGTGTTTCTTCCAGCTGTTTAGTGCACCACAGCTGGCATCTCATTTCAGCCTCGCAGTGGAGCACAGGCAATCCTGACGCTTTGTGCAGCTACTGCCTTTCCTTTTTTTGATCCATGAATAATTTTCTCTGCCACAGCAGCAGCTCTCCCAGAATACCAAAAGCCACACACTCTGCTGTAACCATATCAATCCAGCTCTGACGTGAGCCGGAGAGCTGCAGCGCTCCCGGTGATGTCAATGCATGATTCAGACATGTTTTCCTTTATGCTCCCAGATCCAGGGCTCATTCTGCTTCTTGGAGAAAGGGGGAGCTGGCTGAGCTCTGACAGACTCTGCCATCATTCACCAAACCTCTCAATTTGCACTCACATACACTGGGAAAAGCTGCTCTGCTCGGCTCGAAGCCCTGAGGATTGGGAGAGGGTAGATCCTTGTATCCAGCACCCTAGATGGGGTGGGTCATTTTTGTGTTGCCTCTGGATCTCTTCATCTTGTGGTCCAAGTGAGACTGCTGCCTCCACTCCGGAAGCAGAATCTGCATAGGCAGGACTGACAGTCCATTGAAAGTAAAATCTGTCAGGTTTTAAAAGTAGGAGAAAGTGGCAAGGAATCTTCTGATCCATGGAAGAATTTTGTTCTTGAAATTTTAGTGATGTTTCCCTTTAAAATTATCCGTCGGCTGGATGGGATTGATGCCCAGCTCCAGGCACACCTGGAACATGCAGATCACCCAGCCAGGGCTGGGCTGCAGCTCTGTGGTGTGGATGAAGCTCTTGACTGACCCAACCCTTCAGAAACACGAGGTGAAGACAGGAAACCTCCCTTGCTGCACAGCCACAGGGTCGTGTCCTGCTGCTCTGGCTTTGCAGTCCATGCTGCAATGGATGGTGCACCAAGGAATTGAGGATTGTCCCCTTGTGCGACACCAGCAAGAATGCTGCCAGGATGCTTCAAATATATTAATGGCAAAAGGCTTTGTAGAAATAACAGCAGTGGAATCCAGTGTGGGGAGGATTATGTCTACTCACAAGCAGAGACATGGACAAGGCAGAGGCGTTTAATTCTTTGCCTCTGTCTTCAACACAGACCAAGGGAATCTCAGTGCTTGGAGCTGGGAGATCAGGACTGTGAGAATGATCAGCTCCCAGTTGATCTGGAATTGTGGAGGATCAGCTGCTCCAGCTTGATCTCTACAAATCCATGGGGCCTGAAATTCATGAGAGAATCTTCAAATTGCTGCTGATGTCATCACAAAACTTCTCTCAATGATTTTTGGAAATCCAGAGAGGTGCCAGCTGACTGGAAGCTGGCAAATCTTGTCCTGATTTTCCATGATTCTATTAAGTTCCTTTCTTGTGCATCAGGTGAAGACATCGAAAATCACAGCTGTCCCCTGTCCCTTCACCCCCTTCCCTCTGCACCTCAGCCTCTGCTCATCCCACCCCACCACTGCCTTGCCCTCTGAGGACCAGGGTTCCACTCCCAGCTCCACCTGTTCCTTGCCATTTTCATATCTACTCCCATCTCTTCAATGTGTTGCAAAGGCAGAGTGTGAATTTTTTACTAACCTTCACTTCCAACTTGAAACTCTTCCTGGACAAATTACTATGTGTGCAAATACAGACACCCAAAATGTGGGTTAATGTGGCTGAGCTGGGGGACTGGTCCTCCTTGAATCCCTGCAGACAATTGCTTCACCCCACGGAAGGTATTTCAGACTGTTCAATGAATCACAGTCCAGGAGAGCCTCTTAGTGCCAAAGAAATCTGGGGGATGCATTCAGGCCCACCTTGGGTATCGCTCCACATAGTTGGCTTATTAATGTGGGGTTTTACACCTTTGGAATGTTTCTGACAAAATACCCAGGCTCAGTACTTAGTATTTTTATAGTCTACAGTAAACACTGACACTGCCCTGCTCTTGGGAATCTTATTCTTGACTTTGGCTGAAAACACTGTTTTTTCAGTGAGGTTTTTTTTTTTTTTAAGCTCTGTAAGCTGCTGTCTCTTAGAAACTTTTAGTTCCTCAAGAAGAGCTGTACTCAGTAGCTCTGGCCCAATTTCCACCAGGGCATGGGATTTCTCCTTATTTCCTCTATGTTCCTTGTTTAGACACTGAAGAAGTCATCTAAATGTACAGTGACCAGTTGGCCTCAGGGTCCCCATGGTGAAGAAACATCCTCAAGCACTAGGGGAGGTAAAGGTTGGACAGCAGGAAGATTTTCTTCACTGAAAGGGAGGTCAAGAATCAGAACATGCTGTCCAGGGAAAAAGTAGAATCACTATCCCTGGAAGTGTTCAAAAACTATCATAGAGATGAGGTGCTTTGGGAGATGGGTTAGTGGTGGGCGAGGCAGTGTCAGGTTAATAATTGCACTTGATGATCTTAGAGGTGTTTTCCAATCTAAATGATTCTTTGATTCTATATGAAATACTTTCATTCCCATTCAGTGATAAACACAGGGAAGAAGTGAACTATGAAAAGGTTTCTTAGAGGAAAGAGTAAGTCCAACCTTCCCTGAGCTCTTGCTGTGTCCTGTAACTTTGGCTCCTAGCTTTGACAAGACTGACATGTCTGTGTGAGGGAGAATCAAGCTCCTAAGGTCTGTAAAATCAATATATATTGATTTTAATGATCCACGATCTTAAATTACTGTAGATGATGGACCACAAAGAAGCCATCTTGCCAGAGCCATAATTGCAGTTATTCCTCTAATTTGTCCCCAGTGAACCTTCAATGTGAGCTATAACTGAGGGCCAGTTATTATTATACATGGTGTACACGCCATCTGAGTGTGCCAAGTGATCAATTAGGTGCTAAAAATGTTACTGGTTGTTTCCTCACATCTATTTATAGTGATCGTATGGCAGCAACGACACAAGCACTGCAGGAATGTAAATACAATGGAACATGATTTAAAATCACTGCAAGAACCCCACTCCCAAATTGCAGTAACATGCAGCCAGTCCACTTCCACCCATGCCTCCTCCAAGCACAGCTGGATAACTGAGTTCAGCATCACCCAGGGAACACAGCAGCAAAAAATCTGGTTGAAATGACTAAAACCTTTGACCACTCACAGGCAACAGTATAAAATCAACATGAAATTCACGGGCACCAACACTTCCAGAGCAGGGCAGAACTTCTCGGTGAATGGCTCAAATAAATCAGCATGGCTGAATTGCTGCTGACTGCACTAAAGTCATTGTACTGTACATGACTTTTCTACTTCAGTGAGAAAGCAGAGCAAAAAGGAATGAAGCAAACTGTCACTCAAGAGAATTGCAGCTCCCATCAACCATTATGGATCAGGAAACCCAAATTGTCAAAGGGGCCTCAATTTAGTCCTGGATTTTTGAGGCGTAAGATGCAAAGCATAGAATCAAAAGGCAGGGTCGGCACAGAGAGAAGTTATCCTGTGCAAACCTGAAATCAGTGCACAACAGCCATGGGTACAGAGAGACACACACCAGCCCTTGCATGTGCAAGGAGCTCGGGAATGCAGCTCTGGGATCCTAGCAGACCCAGGCTCTTTTCCACCAAATTCCTTGGAAATCCACATCAGGGAGGCTCTATCAGGTTGCATTTCATCAATGCTCTGCGACTGCGAGAAGCAGAGAAAAACCACATTTAAAAGAAGTCCCATTTGCTGGAGTTGCTGGCAGAATTCCACACGGGAGCCCTTCCACAAGCAGCTTAATGTTACAGATCTTGACTGTAAAATGAGGAGCCACGGGGTGAGCAGGGGAAATGGTCACTTCATGCTGCTTAGCCACACACACATCCTGAGAATCCTTCCACTTGGCATCAGTACAGTCTCCTCACCAGGGCAGAATACTCCATGCTGAACTCGGGCTTCCAGCCCTCCAGGAGCTGCATTTCTGCCTTGTGAACCAGCATGGCCATGGCAGAACTCCATCTGCTCCATTATAAAAGAATTTTAAAATCAGCCACACCCCAGGTGGGACAGGGATGTCCAATCCATTTTGTGATGTTCTTGGAGCAGGTTGTAGGGATTCCTGGCACAACCACCACTCCACCAATTCAGTGTTTGATTTGGTGGAAGGATTTAGCCCCCTTCCTTTTCTGTCTTGGTCTCTGCTGTTTGGGTTTAATTCTTAGGACAACTCTCAGATTCTCTGTGGATGCTGTAGAGCATCTCCTGGCCTCCATGAGGGGGCTGAAATTCTGGTGGAACAGGCAGATGATGAAGAAGAAATAAACCCCATGAGGAGGACAAAGCTGAGCAAGAAGCACTGGGTCCTCTCAGTGAGCTGATGGGATGGAGGCAATAAGAGGACCCATAAGTACAGAACTTTCTATACTCCAGCCTGCAGTGTGGAGGCCTTAAAATTAACAGTTTTTCTTCACTTACAACTGCCTGGCATCTAATACACCCCAGGAGATCTCTGGAGTAACTTCTTGGGCCATGAAGACAGTTCTGTCACCAGCAAATATTTGCTCAATGTCCATGGAAGCTCTGTTCTCCACAGTGTGGTTTGTTTCTGGACCTTTCACCTCCCACATCCCACACAGGGGCCTAATTGTACCCTCAGCTCTCTTAGAGGAAAAACAACCTCAAATGTATTTTGTCATGGGGCAATTGTAAGGGGAGTGAGGCTGTGGCAGCCACAAATCCTATCACAGAATATCCTGAGCTGGAAGTGAGCCACAAGGATCACTCAAATCCAGCTCCTGGCACTGCACACGACAACCCCAAGAATCCCACCCTGAGCTGTCATGAGACATGAGCTTAAAAAGGAATGGATTTCCCAAAAGAGAGAATCAGCCAACACTACCAATCAAGCTGAGCTCAGCTGGCTCTGGAAGCTGAGCTGTGACCTGGCCCTGCCTCACCATGTTGGGTGAGGGGGCAGGTACCTTCCTCCTAATCAAGGTGGAAATAAGGCAAAACTTCAACTTCAGTTACTGATCCCAGCTTCAAACTGTGTCCCAGCCATCCCATTTTCTTCTCTCTCATCCCAAGAATGGGATGTTCTTGGTTCAGCTCAATAACAGCATGAAAGTTGACGGGACTCGTTTTGCAAGGGAAGTGATTTTCCTGCAGGTAAACCTGCCTCATCTTCCCCCAGATTAATGCCAACCAGATGGCACACTGCCTGTAGACTGCAGCTGAAAAACACAGGCTGAAATCATTGGAGAGTCTCTAGGACAGACACAGAGAACTGATTTAGAACTGGAAACGAGCCACAAAAAAGCCCAACCAGTGTGAAACTTGGAGCTGTGTGCAGGACTGTCTCCAGCACTGGGCAGAAAGCTTCTGTGGTGGAGCAGGTGGGCTGGCAGTGGCAGATGGATGTTTTGCACCAAGAGCACAAAACCTGTGCTAACAACTAGAGCTGGACTCTTCCAGGGGCCAGTCCTGTGGGAGATTTTCTTTCAGCTGCTTCAGGGTCAGGATTGAGATGTAGGATATGGGGTTTTGTATTCAGTCCGAGATGTTTATTCTTTGTATCAGTGCTACATTATTACAAAGGAGTGAGTTCTCAGCATCTCACATTCTAGGTAGAAATGGCAAAGCCTTTGAAGAGTAAACTTAACCAA
>VWZN01002302.1:7814-18168 GCA_013396955.1 Regulus satrapa | reverse complement strand
GAGTCTGTGGGAAAAAAGAGTTATTTGTAAAATGAAATAATTACTTTTTATAATATTATAATAACTTTTATTTTATATAATATTATATATAACTTTTTATAATATTTTATAATATTAGTTGTTAAAAGCATGAGTTATATAGTTACACTTATTTATTTTTTCTTTCTAGAATTAACTAACTAAGTCTGTTAAATTGATGTTCAAGTTATTGTTCCAGTAGTTGCTAATTCCTTTCACATTACAGCAATTCTGGATTTGTCTACATTCATTTATTCATATTTAATAGAAACCTCCCTCCCCCTACATGTCTTTTATTTGTGGCATTCTTTTTCTTGTAAGATAAAGATGAAAGAATCCATATGAGATTTTCTAACTGTCCATAAGAATTTCTGTTCACTTTGTAGAAAACTTCTAAGAGAAGCCTTTAGCTGTAAATTGTAAAGCTAAATCAATGATAAGTTGCAAGGATAGAATCATGTGATCAAGAGTTATACACAGAACAGACATGTCTTCTCAAAGAACAAAACACACTGCTCCTGACACTGACTTATTTTGAGGATATGAACAACCAAAGCACTTACCTAACAAGAAGATATCTTTAAAGACAAAGTTATCTCTATTATGAAAATGAGATACAAAAATGCATGTTTGGTAGCAATATGAGGCAGGAATAACTAATTACTAATCATCTACTTTTCAAAATTAAGTCCAGTCTCATAACGGTAATTTTTAAAGAGCTGTCCACGTCCAAAGGGAACTATTCAAAGAGAATATTTATATCTAGAGTGGTATTGATCACACATCAGTGTTCTGGCCATCACTCAGCCATGCCTACACAACATCATGGCTGTTTCTCTAACCTGCTTCTCTGGCACCCAGTGCCAAGGGGAGTGGGCTGGGAGTGGGCAAGGAGAAGTGAGGGGAGGAGGGCTTTCAGTACTAAGGCATTTGTCTTCTGAAGTAACTGTGATGTGTGTTGAGGCCCTACTTCTCCAGAAGTCCCTTAACATAACTGCTGCTGGGAAGTAAAGAATAAATATTTTTGTTCTCTTTAGCTTTACTTACACAGAGTCTTTGCTTTTCATCATTAAATTGCCTTTATCTTGTCCCAAATTTAATATTTATCTTGTCTCAAATTTAATATTTTCTCCCCTGTCATGGTGAACAAGGAGAGTGATAGAGCAGCTTGGTATCTGGTGGCCAGCTGAAGACAACACACCATACCATCTTTCTTTATTCCTGTCTGTTGCTTTCTTCTTGAGGAATGCTATCATCCCACAGATTTTGTGGCCTTTCTATGTTGATTCCGTTTAACATATGTTGATCCATCTTTCAGAATTACATCAAACTTTTTATTCCCCCAGTTATCAGACACAGAATCTGACCCTGCTGTCATGATTGAAATGGAATGACTGTGCCCTTGGTAAATTTATCTCCTCCTCTATTTGCATCCTTTCCGTGTGTCGATTTGGATTCTTAGTTCTCTCTCTTACTTCAACGTCTTTCATGTAAGAAATGGAGCAAAGGTACTCTTATCAGAACTACTCAATGCATCCTTTCTCATTATAAGTGTAGCAAAGTAAGGGAAATATTTGTGTCTAAATGGTCTAACAGAGGAAGCAGATTTGGGTTAAGAAAAGGAATAAGAGTAGAGGATTTTCCATGGGTTGGGGTTTTTAACATGACTTCACAATGTTGTGCTATGCTTTTCTAATTCTCTTAAGATCTTCACAAGTTTTCTTTTTGAACTTGGGAGACTAAAGAACAAAGCTGGTATCTTTTTATTGATAAACAGCTTGGAAATTTTCAGTAGAAAAATCTTAGAAGAGAATGTGCAGTCATAGTTAATCAGAATATGCACAGTAGAAGAAATTCTTATATATCAATTCACTGATTATTTTCATAGATGCTTAAAAATAAACCTTCTTATTGTTCCTAATTGTTATTTAAATCTCTGAATGGTTAACAAAGCCTGACTTAGTTAATCACTTGCACTCCTAGAAAAAAATGTCTATAAATAAATAGGTTTTGATTGTGCTGATCAGACTCCATTATTAAACTGGAGGAAAGAGAATAAGCATTTCTTCTTGATTCTTGATTCACCCTTACTATGTTTTTGTTTGTCTCTTGCTTGCTTGAAAAAATAACATCAGTATGAATAAGATAATTTAAAGAAAACAGAACAACTAAATAATTAATATGAATATTTACATATATATTACATCTATATAACTACACACACACATATATATATAATTTTAGAGACGTCTGGTACAGTGGAGATGATCCTTACAGCAGTTCTTTTCTTAGAATCTCTACAGTTACAATAATAATTTTAGTAATACTAACTTAGCCTCATGAACTAAAGGTTAGTATCTGAATGATCTCTTTCTGTAATGCATTATGCCTTTTTTAGAAATGTTTTTTTTTTCCATGATCCCATGCAAATAAATAAATTGTTAATGATTAAAATATTAACTAGTTTATTGCAACTAAGGTTGTGAAGATAAAGCCTTAGCCAAAGATTTGGAAACAAATTCATGCTACAGCTGTTAGAAAAATTGCAATTTTGTGTGTCACATGTCACTAAAAGTAAAGACTCCTACTTAGAAGGAACTTTTTTTTCTTTCTTTTTTTTTTCCATACATGCTGATCCCAAAAGGAATTTGGAAGCACTCTTAAGTCCTAGGATTCCCACAACATAGAGTTAGATAAAGATTCAGTTTCCCAGTGAAAGTTAAAATCAGATCTATCCTTCTCAACACTAAAGGCAAATCACTACAGTTTGTAAATTAGAATTAAGCTAATGCATTGTTTAATTTCATGTATTCAAAATTATACTTATAATGGAGATTTATCAAGCTGTAAAATTGTTGTTCCCATTGCTATTATCTTTAGCTAGTTAGAATACATTTCTCTATGTAATTTTAAGAATTTTGTAAACCTTTATTCAGTATTGATGATTGATTTATTTCTTTGTGTCAGATTTTTATAGGAATCCAGAAAAAATGTGAATAAGTAGTAACAAATTCAAATAATTCTACTTTTCAATAAATGTGATAAAAATATTGCCAGCATTTTAAAAATACAATAAAATACAGGAAGATAAATAAAGCAAACCTATGGAAAATGGTGAGTTACATTATTATGTTGTTAAATATTGAGAAAAGTAAAGGTGGATGTTAGTATAGCTATTTAAATTTCTTACCAACAGAGAAAAGAGATAAGGTTCATCAGGAGAACATGCCTAAACCTAGTGATCAAATTCCTATTAGAATATTTTTACTGACACCTATAAACATTTGAGAAATTTGTGGATTGAAAAAGAGGTAAATATAAAGAACAAAGACAAGGACTTGGTGAGAAAATAAGAGAATAATGTCTTTGCAGTGGTAGTTGAGATGTTATCCTCTCATTGAGCAAGAAGTTTATGAGTCTAAATTTTTACATATATTCCTTCATACCCAGTTAATTATTTCTCCTATACCCAGCTGGTAATTTCTCCTTTATAAAATGTTTGTGAACTGTTGTTGAACACTGTTGAAAAATTAATTAAATGATGAAATTCAACCATTTTGATGATTATGGCTTACATATTGATTTATGAGTCACAATTAATTAGAAGAGAGAGGGTAAAAAGACTGTTGGTTTTCATACAAGCTGCCAATAATTTTATTTTTCCAGTTCTTCTCCTCACTCTACCAGCATCCTTCCTTAGTGTTATCTAGTTTATTCTTTCACTTTTTTCAAAGAAAGCATACTCCATCATTCTGAATGAATTCCAATTTAGTTCCAAATGTCTTGTATTTCTTTCTGCTAATGATATAGAGCCTGTAGGTCTGCAATTGTGAAGCACACAGTTTGCATATGGGAGAAGTATAAATAGTCACAGTGGAATTTTTTGGTATGTATTAGATGGATCTTTAACATAGAAAAGAGTCTTATCAGAGATTCAAAGTCTATTCCTTTCTTTTAATAAAGAACTCAGGAAATGATGGCAATTTTACATGCTTCAATGACCAATTTTATTTCTTTTTTTCAAACACATTAAAAAAATATACTTTTTATTTAGAAAAAAAGTTACATTCTCTGTTTCTCAAAATTACAAAGAAGCTTTAGCACTCACAGTTCCAGCAAGTAATATTCAAAGTATATATAAAAGTATAAACTGATAATTTCTGCTCTGATTTATGCATATTTTTATTCCACTTTTTTTTTTTGCAGGTAGTGCAAAAATAGAAATTTCACTAAAGGAATAAAAATAAAATATCATGTATACAACTGAAATATCTTTTTTATTATTTAAAAAACCAAATAAAATAAGCTCATTTCACTTTAATGTAGAAGAGAGATTTTAAGGTGGCTGGAAGGAGTTTTCAATATAATTTAATGTCATTTTTATATAACTTGCAAGATGTCAGGTCAAAAAAAAAGTTGGTTTTTTTTTTTCCTTTCTTTTAGTCTCAATGCACATCATTTTAATATCTGAGAAATAGAATAGAAAAATAAAGATAAAATCCTGAGTCTGAGTGTCTTATATCATATTTTAAGATAGTGTGCCTGGGATGGGGCCAGGAACAGCACTGGGGATGTCCCACCTGGAATGTATGCTCTGATACAGGTGCTGTGGTGCCAAGTAGAAGCGATGCCAGAAAATGCAAACATGCTTTGTTACACCCAGGACAAGAACAAAAAGTAAACAAAATCTCCTGAAAGAGTTATAGAAGGCAACAGCCTGAGTCCAATAACAATAGGTAGGAAGGAAGGCTAAGACAAAACAGAAGCAAGAAGGTAAGAAATGCTCTCATGAGGGCTTTTCAGAGCAAGATACTTTTCTGTTCTTTCCTTGTAACTGAAGAGAAAATATTCATGGTACTTGAAATTGCAGAGGAGGAGCATTCCATTCTGCGTGACTGAAGAGTTTGGTTTGATTTGGTTTGTTTGTTTTTCTTTTTGGTTTTTTGTATTTGTTTTTTGTTGGTTTGTTTTATTTTATGTTTTGTTTTAATTTGTTTCTTTTTCCCCACAATAATTTCTTCTTCTCTATTCAAGGGAAAGACTATGGTAGGAACATTCATTCACGTGCAGCAATAGAATACCTGCCTGCATATCTATTTGGCCTATTAGGCATGTTTTGATGAAAGAGAATACTGGCAGTAGATTAAAATACGCCTGAAAGAGACCAGAAAATGCAAAGTTATTTACCTAGTAAGAAAAGATTTAACATGAGTTGACTGGATGATATGCACAAAGATCCAACACTATATAAGAGGAGTTTCTCATAGAATGAGGAAGACTGATTCCTTCCCAGAAGAGAGGACATTCAGCAACACTTTTCCAGCATCTGTACAGTAACACAAACTACTTAACAAAATAAAGAGGAAGAAATAGAAATTCTTGTACCGAGACAAGTTTATGGAATTATGAGAATCACAGAAACTTGGCACAGTAGCACAACAGGTGTTATACGGAAATGAGTGCAGACTGTTAAAGAATAAAGATATAGGAGAGAGTGTCACATTCTGTGTAACAGAGCTCCCTGCCTGCATAGGACTCCAGCATGAGGCCAGAGACATAGGTTTTATATCTCTAGATGAAAATCAGAAGATTCTGTGGTCAGAAATCTAGTTTTGTTCATGTGGCAAAGAGGATGGACTCACTAATCTGGTAATTTTGGAAGAGAGCTTATTTTACTGAACAAGAAACATTTTTCATGAACTAAAATGTAAAAAGGAAGCTTTCAGGGAATGAACATAAAACAGAGGTGGTTAAAGGTCTGTAAATTACCTCTAAGCATTTAATTTTTTTGTGTTTGATAATTTAATTCAGGTGAGGGTTTTGAAAAAACTGGCTGATGGAATTGGACTACTGCTGTCATTAATTTATGAAAAATCATAAAGCAGAAATTTTCACCAAAAAAGTCCCAATATCATGCTGTATCATTTTTAAAAGAGAAGCCAAAAACCTAAAAGCCATTTAATTTCACTTTAGTCCTTTGTAAGATCATGAAGTATATTTTCTCAGACTGCATCCACAAATGTGTAATGGGCAGGAAACTAATGTAGCTTACAAAGCCAAATTTTTGGCCAAACTGAATGCTTTCTACTGCTAAATGATAGGATAACACAAGAAGGACATAGCAGATGTCCCATCTTGATTTCAAGAAGGCTTTTACCTACATCAGTTCCATGTGGAATCTGAGGAAATATGGGCCGCATAAACAGAGACTGAGGGAAGAAAAAATTAACTGTGGTGTCTTCATAGGATTATGAGTTACAACACAGAACACAGGTATATCTGGAATGACAGATGGAGAAGGAGTGAGATTCATCAGGGTACCTTAGTGACATAAGGTGTCTATGTGTGTACAACTGAATCAAGCTGTAGTTAATCAGCTTAGATTTATAAATGCCAAATGTTACATGACATAAATTCCACTCTATCTTTCAAACACTCTTTAATATGAAACAAAAAAAAAAAAAAAAAAAAGCCAAAAAAAAAAAACAAAATGAGAGAGAAATTATAAAATGTTGATGGCTAAAGCAAGGACTGAAACGACACCCCAAACTCTGCATTGTGGAAATACTTGCATGTGTTATAATTTTCTCTAGCATGGTTCAGAACCATTATTTTCAATTGCATTAGAAAAGCATAATAATTTATTTTTTATCTTAGAAGAGAATTAAAAATAAAACATAATACCAGAGAAATGTTAATGAACCAGTTTCAATGAGTTGGAGTCAAATGAATTCTCTGAACAATTTCAGAAGTTCTCATTTCTTTATTAGTATTATTTTTTGCACTGCTGAGGCTCTTTTTCGCTTCTTATTCTAAATAAGTGTAGATTTATGCTTCTACCTGGAAATTGTTTTTTTCTCATTTTTTGAAAATATATTTGCATATAAATATATCTAATATACATAATAAATATATGTAATATATGTAATAATATAACTCAGTGTTGGGAAAATCCTTGAAAACTGTATGAAATCCTGGGAACACCATTCTTCCAGCATTACAAGAATAACGGAACAAGGACACACTTCATGATTGTCAAATATCTTGGCTTTTGGAGCCAGAGAACTGAAAAAACAGGCATTCTCCAGAATATCTAAACAAGCCATGCTCTGTTTTAAAGGTACCTGAAACTACTTACATCTCCTCTTATGATCCAATATATTTTTCAGTATAATTTTATATTTCTTTAGTTTGTTAACTGACAAAGTTAAATGACAGCTCAATGTCTCTCTTATATATATTTCATGTATCGTTAGCTAGAAATAAATTTTATATTACAGAGTTCAAAAGGACATTAAGTAGCTGGTTCATCAGAGGAATAAGACAACCAGATGCTCTTAGTTTATATTTGCATATTGATTGCGCCTAGTAGTTACAAGTCCCTGTGCATTAAGAAAAATCTATAAATATGTTTTTCCAAGATTTACTGTACCTTATACATCAGTATGAATATACAGGTAGAAAATATAATCTGCTCTATTTTAGTTTTTAATTCTCACTGGGACAAATCTTGTTATTAAAATAAAATTGAGGCTAAAAAAAAGCCCCAGCAGTAGGTCATCTTTTATATCTCTGTCTCAAGCTAGGATTATTTATTCTGAATCTCTGTGAAGATTAGAAGAAAACAACTGACTAAGTACTACATTGTCACTCTGCTGTATAACTTTGCCTGCTATAGCAACAATCAGAAAATGAAGTCCTAGGTGCTCTCAGCTCTTTTGTACTGAGCCAACATTACTCATACCTCCACATTAACAGCCAACAGGGTGCCATTTTTGTCACCACCAACAGCTAGTCTGATAGCATACTGCCACTCTGTGTGCTGGGTTCTAAGCATGTTTTAATTATTCATTACTTCAGCAGAGAGAGCTCTCCCGCTGTCTGTATCTACAGGCAAGCACAAACACCAGGCTTAGCGCCATTTGCTACTGCACTTCTTTCCCTCAAAAGAGATGCTGAATTTTCTGCATTTCAAATAAATTGATGCTCTGCTTCAGCTTTATCTTCCATTGAAAAGCCAGTTGCCTGATTTTCTTGGTCTGAAAAGGGGCTAACTGCATTTTTGCTTGTTTTAGATGCTTATGGTGGAGAATTTCTAATTAATTTCAAAGCTCAAAAGTCGTATATGATGAAATTTCCATAATGAAAGAAAAACATGCAAAGTACAAATGGAAAACATCTCTCATAAAAAAAAAAAAACCAAAACAAAACCAAAAACAAACAAACAAACAAAGAAACAAAACCCCCAAAACTTTATAACAGTCTTTGACATTTCCCCATGGAAAATGGCCACCATTTTTAATATCCATTTCTATTTATTTGAATATACTAACTTTGCCTCTAAAATACTACCATATTCATATATATGAATATCGAGCATTTTTTGTATGAAAAGTCTTTGCATCTTCTTATCAGGGCCAGTTCTTAAGAAGCAGTACAAAATCAATATTACCTTAAGTTACAGTAATTTCTGAAATCTTGCAGTCCGGTGGCTTGCAGTATAAACCATGGTAAGATGTGAAAAGTCTTAAAATCTGCTATCCAACTTCAGTATAACTTCTCTATTTCTAAGACAATTATCTAAGCCTTGTTCCAGTTTGAATTTCAATTTCTTTAATGTGGTTGATGAAAATTATATGCAATATTTTAATGTCTTCTGTAATGACTCATGTTTTCTCATTCCTATTGAATATGTTGACTGATGCATATGAACTATGTATATCTTTCTAAAATCAAATCATGTTGATGATATTTAGCTATTTCATAAAAGTAAACCCCACAATCTTTCAAAGGCAGGTGTAAAAACCCTACTGTGTGTCATTGTGACCTACTAAATATGAGCTAGTTCTAAACATTATACAACCCCCACACCCTGCCCCCCTCCATATTTCTATATACTTCTTAAGCTAATAATCTTCTCTGTGAGGGGAAACAGAGTATTCCATACTATGGTCAGGCTGAGAGAGAAAAACTAATGATGGCAAGTGGTTCATATTGGGAATTATTAGAGTCTGTACTGGAATGTGACTGAGGCACATGTAAAATTTCCTATGCCCACATGCAAACAAAAAAATATTATGATAATCCATAATCTTGTCTTTCATATATCTCCTTGTTCTACTCAATAAACAGAAAAAAGATCTTGATTAATCCATTAGCAAATTATCTTGATTGGTTTAGATCTTTCTTAGCTCTCTTTCTATAAGTTAAGTTGCTACAAAGTCAAGTAATTATTTCTTCATAATACACATAGTCTCTTTTGTATTTTAAATTGCTTTAATCTTGTGTCATCAAAAAGATTTATTAATATATCCCTGCCTTCTTTTTACAGCTTAATTAACAGAAATAATAACACTTATTTGAAACATATTTGAAACCTCTCCTTGATTAATTTAATTGTTAGTATTTCTTTATCCCTGTATTCTTTCATCTTACAATAAAATTCATTGCTCCTCTTCTATTCAATAGTTTCTTATTGTATATAATTTTTAGGGCAGGCATATATCATTATGCTTAAGTTCAAACAGAATAAATCCACTGAATTTTATTTAGCTGGGGGAAAAACCAAGCCAACTCACCACTAAAAAACCTTAACAATTCCCTAAAATTAAGGTCAGTCTTCACTCTGAAGATGCTGTTTTCTAAAATGTCTAATTTATCAAGATTTTCCTTTTTGAAAAACTGCAGCTGCACCCCTACATTTGTAATGACTGCCCTTTCACATGAGTCAAGTTACAGATTTTGAGCATTTTATTTTCTATGAACAATTTTGAAAGATCCTCTTTGTTTACTAAAAATAAGTGAAATACTTTACTTGGAATACTCACTTAATGGTAAGATAACATGATTTTTAAAATTATTAATACTATTTCTTAATCAGTATTTTTAAAACAATGGTTTAAGATCACGTCTGCTTCCAGTAATTTAAAAAAATATATATTTTGATATGCCAATATCTAAATATGAAAATTACACTTTTTTTTTTTTTGCCCTGATTCTTTGTGCAAAATTGTCATTCTAAAATTTACCTCATCAGTCTTCTCTTCAAATTAAAAATCTTTTTACAACGTCTATTTTCTGTCCTTTGTTTATATTTAACCCATCCATGTGTATGCAGATCTACACTTTTAAATTTATTTCCATTTTACTGAATTTTTTTTCATCCATACCAGTATTCCAACTGCAGCTGCTAGATTATTAAAATGATTTTTTATTGTTTTTGTAACACACAGGTGCTGCTCAAGTATTTTTAGGTTTTGTAAATATCCTTCCATCAAAGTATATATTTGGGGAGTTTATTTAATGTGTATATAGATGTTGCATTTTGGAAAAAAAA
>VWZN01002298.1:0-13741 GCA_013396955.1 Regulus satrapa | reverse complement strand
GAGAAGCTGTAAGCATATTGTATTTGTAAGATAAAAGTTGATTGAATTCAAGAGTGATTTGTGTAACTAATTATACTGTTTCTGCAGCTTTATGGCTGAAGATGGTTGTTCATAACTGTAATGCATTTATTGTTCTATGATTAATATGACAGACTCAGAAACTGCTTTGAATTTCCTTCTTCTCCCTTCCTGCCCTTTTTTTTTCTTTTTCTTCTTTTTTTCTTTCTTTTCATTTTTGTTTGGTAAGAAATATGCTGGGACTATAAATCACCAAATACTGCTCTTTCAGAGATGATGTTTTGTGTTCTGTTTCATACTTGATTTTAAAAAGAAAAAAGAAAAAAAAAAAAAAAAAAAAGAAGATGGTTTGACTATGCTTTTACTGTCCCTTTGTAGTCTGAGGCAGTGAGGGGCTGTGAGTTGTACCAGGAGCAGCAAAGAAGCAGATTGTAACACAAAGACTTTCAATCTGCCTTCTGATGCCTCCTTGGTGGCACTCGGTCTGTGCCAGGCACAATGTGCATCATTTACGGTGCTAGCCACCCACGACTCACAGCACTGTGAGTTCAGGCTCTGCAGCTGAAAGAGCTTTTCTTACCTACTGCCTGCAGAGTGAGGAGGAAGAAGGAGATTCACAGAATATCCTCTCCTGCTGCCCAGGGCAGAGACTGGCTTACAAAAAGAGCCTTTGGCCTACTTATTCAGCTGTTGGCCTGGTGCAAGTAAGGTCTGTTTGGATTTATTAGGCATTTGACAATTACTTTTTCATATAAATAGTGATTTTGTAAACAAATAGCGTAGGCAAACTCACCACTGTCATTAAAGATTTTTTTAAAACAAATTTTCCACTGTTAAATTACATAGTGAAATATGCTGTTTGTAGATATTTTTAGTTTGCAATGTCCTACAAAAGCAATCTTAAAAAACTGAATTTTGGGTTCCTACCTTCATCATAAAACAAGAGCCTGCACATATTCCTAGTTGTTATCACTAATGTTATAAGCAGTTTTAAATAGTTAATGCTAAAGTGAATTATTTTTAGTACAATAAAAAATAAATATTCTGGTTTTACTTTTTTTTTCCTGTAGGTCATGGAAGTACACAGAGGGTAAGTAGTATTCACCAACATAAACCTATTCTTTTTTATCAAAAACTTACAAATTTAGTAAAACTTCCTCAACACATTAGACAATTACATGCAGATTTAATCCAGTGTATTCACAATTAATTGTACAAGTAATTATTTGTTGAGAAGAATAGAAATAAAATCAGGGATGCACAGTAAACTAGAAAAAATTATCAAAGCTGGTTTTTTACACCAAAAATTGATTTAAAAAATGCAAAACTATGCTTTCTATTAACACTGACATTTCATTTCACTGGAATTTTGTAGAAAAAATAGAAATAATGGCCCTGTTCCACTCTAGTAATAGAATATATCAGTTAATCACAGATTTTTATCGGTATGTTTAAGCGCCTGGCTATATAAGGACAAAGACAATCTCTTGGACCTTTATCTGAGTCCCATTTAGATCTTTAGCATTCCAGTTTAAATAGGGCTAACCCTGACACCTTCATCAATGGCAGTGCAATCATCAGGAATGATAAATACTCTAGAGGACACATTTTGCAATTAAAATATCTGCTTTGGATTAAGCAACATATTTGCGTGAATCCAACAATCCAAGGCTTCACAGGTGTGATATAGTAAAAAAAAAAAAAAAAAAAAAAAAAAAAAAAAAAAAATACACTAANGAATAATGGCATAACTTGTTTTGGGAAGAATAAAGATATTTGCATTTTGCTATAAATGCATTTTAAATAGTTTTTATGAAGCTTATATAGCAGACCAAGTTTCTTCATATCTTTTCAATTGCACTTAGACATTGAAAATTGATTATTTTTTATAGGGCCAAGGAAGTGATGGAGAGACGTATGAAGACATTCATGACATCAGGTAGTAATTCTAAACTCTACAATGTATTGTATCCCTATTGTATCTTTATTGCCATATTTTCTAATAGGTGCATTTCATCTGGCACAAAAGTTTCATTCCATGGCAGTCCCTGCCAGGGATTACTGTCTTCATACATTTCACCTGGAGAAAGTCTGGCTGTTCACAGGTTCTTTCCCAGCCAGACGTGCCATGCCCTGGCATGGCAAAACTCCAGCAATTAAATAATGAAGTTACTGTAACTGAGGTAACAGGACTCTGACTTCTGATCTAAGGAGTATGTCTGAACCAATGGCTGGAATTACAGCCTAGGAGGAAAAATAAATTCAGCCCCAAGGTATTATAGCCCCAGATAGGTCTTTTGTTGTGATTTTTAAAATTTATTTTAAATGTTCTTGGAACTCCTATAAGAGGCTGGATTTACAATTTTCATTACCTGTGTAAACTGGTATAGCTACTGAGACAGAATACAAGCTCTGCTTCTTCTTCTTCCATTTAGTCCATTCCTTTGTTGACTCTCCTGCCAGGGTAACGTCTAAATCTATGGGATTTACCATATTACAACAACCAAAGAAAAACCTCTAATTCCCTCTAAATAAGTAATTGATGTAAGATATTTCAGATGTATAACAATTTTCAGCAAGAATTTATTGTTGAAGTCCCTTTGATTTGTAACCCAAGTGATCCTCTATTCAGACTTTTTTTTTTTTTTTTTAGGTTTTGGACCTACTTTTTTTNCAGACTTTTTTTTTTTTTTTTTAGCAGTTGGAGCCTATCTATTTAGCAAAAGTATTTTAAAATAAAGAAAAAAAATAAGAAAAAGAAAAAAATAAGGGAGTCTCATTTAGTCAATTTCATACGGTTTCTAAAACATAGGTCTTCCAGCCAAATGGCAGAGTTGGAGACATAGTCTTAATTCCATCCCAAGTTCCCAGACCCCAGTATCTTCCAGTACACAAGGCACAGCAGGCAGTGTACCCTCATGTGAAGAAATGAGTGCAGAAGACTGACTCATTTGTGTAGATTGCTGGAATAGGTTGCAATCAGGTTTAAAAACACTGTCTAGGGGCAGCTCTGGCTTCAGCCTGCATCAACCACTGGTGTAACCAGTGGGTGAATATTTAACCTCTGGATCCAGTACAAGATCTAGACTGCTGCCAGTTCACAAGGGTGCTCAACAAAATTAGTTCAGAGACATTTGGACACACACATGTGGAGCCAGATAACGTTTGTTGGTGTGTTATCCTCATGAGGACAGACACTTTAACTTACATAGATAGTAGAGGGCTGCTTACTCTATCTGGTGCAGCTGCATTATGGATTAGAATCTGTAGCCTTGATTTCACTTGGAGGTCTTTTTTCATCTCCTGCAGTTTTTTGTCATGCTTGGGTAAGGTAGTTCTAAGGAAGATTTGCATCACACATTCTGTCCTGGCAATGCACTTTCAGATCACCAAGGGGAAACCAGAAGAAGCAGGACAAAGAAGATAGGAGAAGAATGGAGCAAGAGAAGAAAGAACAAAAAGAAAAAGAAAAGAAAGAGCATGAACTGAAGAAAAAGTTCAAAGTAAGCTTCTTACTTAATGTGGTCATGTGGGCAAAGGTATGCAAGAAGCATTATTTAGCATTGTCAATTTCAAAATACACTTTTCACCTGGATACCAAACTACTTGTTATGGTAGGTAGTCCAAACACCTGCAAAAATTCTGAATAAGGATTTAAGCTACCTTTTTTTGTTTGGCATCGCTTTGAATGCAAGCTCTGCACTGATGGATGGCAAAGCCCGTGTGCTTAGAGTTTTCATTGAATTATTTGTCACCTTTTTTCTATTTAAGAAAGCCTTAAAATAATCTGTTTTCACTTTTCTCTTTCTTATAATTTACTTCATTAGAATAACATCAAAAGCCCTTAATAGAAGTGGGAATGGAGTCCCATATACATAGTGTTATTTGCTTCACTGTAGTCAGATACAAAGGTATTTAGGGTTTTAAAGATTTCAATATTGTATTGCAATACATTGCCCTTACCTCGGTAGAAAGGGACTTCTAGTAAATTCCAGCCTAAATGAGGAGGAGGAAAATATTACTTGCACAGAAGAGCTACAGTCATTCTCTGGGACTAAATGATGAGACAGTTCTTTCTGTTTAAAATAATTTTTGCATAGCTGATGGTCAGCATGCTCTCACAGTTTACAAGCCTGCCAGTCAGTTTTTCTTAACTAATGCCCATTCACAGTTCTCCATTCTGCTACTTTCAGTGGCACTGTGTACAGTACACAGTGGGCAGCTTTGTTTTTCTTCTTTTATTTGTCTCTGTACACATAAAGCCATAGTGATTCACATCATGGCCTTGGTCTGCTATAGAGAGCCTGACATGAGTTAAGAAGCAAACATTAAAGGTACTCATAGTTAAAAATAGTGACTTAGCTGGTATTTATCAGGCACCAAGTCTATTTTTTGACCACTCACAAGAAGTGTAGGCATTAGTGTGCAGAAAGCTTTTAGCTTATAGACTGTGCTCCTGAAGCCATTAAAATATTTTATTATTCTTAAACAAATATATTTCAGTGAACATTTTCTTTCTCATTTATTGGCCACTTATACAGGATAGATATTCCTGAGTTAGTCTAAAATTGGCAAGAGCAATATGCCTCTGAAATACATATCCTAAAGTCACAAATATTAAATCCCAAAATGGCTTCTTCATAAGTAACATATATAACATAAGTAACATTCATAACATAATGTAAAGATCTCACAAAGTGAATCCTGAACATCAGTAAACAGTGTAATCAACTCCTGTAAGCAACTGCAAGATAATTTATAGAGTAGAATTGTAAGCACAAAATATTATGTAGCTGACTCATTAACATTAATATTAATGAATATTTACTCACATGACTTGTGTCAGGAATAGTGTTTCCAGAAGTATCTGATTGTCCCCCTGTACTTGGCACTGATGAGGCAACATCTCTAATCCCGTGTCCAATTTTGGAGCCACTCACTCCAAGAAACACATTGAGGGGCTGGAGGGAGTCCAGGGAAGGGCAGTGGAGCTGGGAAGAGTCTGGAGCACAAGTCCTGTGAGGAGCAGCTGAGGGAGATGGGGATGTTTAATCCGGAGAAAAGAAGGCTCAGGGGAGACCTGATCACTCTTTACAATTGCCTGAAAGGGAGTTGTAGCCAGGTGGGCATCAGTCTCTTCTCACGTACAATGAGGGACAGGAAAAGAGGAAATGGGCTCAAGTTATTCCAGGGAATGTTTGGTTTAGATATTAGGAAAAAATTCTTCATGGAAAGAGTTGTAAAGGATTGGAAGAGGTGCCCAGTAAAGTGGTAGAATCACTATCCATGGAGGTATTTAAAACATGTGTAGCTGTCATGTTTAGGAACATGGTTTAGTTGTACTTGGCAGTGTTAGGTTAATGGTAGAGCTCAGTGATCTTAGAGGTCTTTTCCAACCAATAAGATTCTATGATTCTATGAGTAGATCTTCTGGAAATAAATGGAGAGACTCATTGGAATTAAATACGTCTGTTCTGTGAAGTCATAAAAGGTATCATAGGCTAGTTTGTTGATTTTAATATTAGTATTTCTGTGATTTTGCCAGTCAGTTTTTCAATTGTTCTATTGCCATGTCATTCCCCTCTCTTTAAATCTCTGATTTTTAATTTAAACTGTATAACTGGGAAAGGAGGAAGCCTTTCTGTATATTAGCCCACACTATTTTAAATGTCAATGAAACAAATAACGATCATTATAATTATTTTTACTTTTTTTTTCCTGAGTGTCTTGGAAAGAACTCAATTTTTCCACATCTGTGATATCTTCTATTTCTTCTTCAGTTAACAGAACCCATTGAAGTCCTTCATCTGGCACAAGCTTGCGTTGACCACAAGGGAGGGAAGAATGAACTGACGTTCAAACAGGGGGATAAGATTGAAATAATTCGCCTCACAAACAACCCAGAAGGGAAGTGGCTCGGCAGGATAAAAGGATGCTGTGAGTTCTGTTTCTTCACTGTGCTCCTGAATGTTTTCACTTCATGACAGCAAACACGTGAGCATTGCACCAAGGACTAGCCCTACCATGGCTGAGTCTCTGGTCACCAAAGTAAATAATTACCCCAAGTCACCTTTCCATCCTCAGCTGGCATATGAGGCACAGTTCATAGCAAGGAGCTCTTGCACAACATAATGTAACACCTATAGGCAATGGAATAAGTTAGGCACAGTATGCTGTGACCTCCACTGACATAGGGAGGGTTAATTCCCTGTCAGCAGCCTTCGAATAGCATCAGAACTATCTGCAAGTAACAAGTGTTGCATTTTTTTATATCTTTGTATTAAACATAACAAGGGTGTTCTTACAATAGCATTAGAGAATATAAGGGACTGTTTTAAGTGTTTTTTCTTCTTATTGTTCTTATGGAATATTTCTAACTAACTTATAGATTTTATTTTATTTGAAATCCAAGATGTTTCTCCTATTGTATAAGAACCATCACTAGATCTAAAAGGGTTGATGATCTGGCTCCTGGGTTATAAAAGGATGATCCATAAAATCAATCAAAATTATTTAAAGCATTTGTTTGATATCTAGGGGGACTAAAATGACAATAAAATTAGTAAGACATTTCATACATGTAGAACAGAGTTCTACAAAATTGTAGATGATACCAGGTGAGCAGTTTGTAGTGATAGATATATATACAGATAGTAAGGAACAGAGTGTGTCTCATACAAAGAGAATCTCAGAGAGCTGGGACTGTTCAGCCTGCTCAAAGGAAAACTAAGAGGTATCTTACAAATGCTCATAAATACCTGGTGGGAGGATTTAAAGGAAATGGAGCCAGGTTCTTTCCAATTACCCTCTGAGAGTGCAAGAGGCAACAGGTACCTACTGAAACACATGGGTTCTATTTGAACAACAGAAAACACTCTTTTTTTGTGAGGGTGACCAAGCAAAAGAAAAGGTTGGTCAAAGAGGTGGTGGAGCCTCCATCTGTGGAGATCTTCAAAACCTGACAGGACCCAGTCCTGGCCAACATGGTATAATTATGTTCAATTAGGATCATGTTTGTTTAGAGGGGTTGGCCACGATGATCTCAAGAGGCAAGCTCAAATAACACCTTTTCCACAATACCTTGAAGTTGTGAAAATAAGTCAATTACATGCATCATTTTGTACACAGAAAACCAGACTTTGGT
This sequence comes from Regulus satrapa, assembly GCA_013396955.1. Lineage (NCBI taxonomy): Eukaryota > Metazoa > Chordata > Aves > Passeriformes > Regulidae > Regulus > Regulus satrapa. The sequence continues at coordinate 6,579 of VWZN01002298.1, read as the reverse complement.
GAGGACTGGGAGAAGAGTTTTTTTTTCTAGTGCATGTCCAGTCCATAAATTATTTTATTTTTCATTAATTACTTTTTGTATCAGAAAAACTTGAAGCAGTACAAGGCTTCTCATTGAAAAGTTTCAATAATACAGACCAGTTTGTTATAGCAATGCTTTGGACTTCCATGTCCACAGGCCAGGTCTGTGAAAAGACTAAAAAAAGAGAAAAATCAGTTCTTATAATTTAAGTAGGAGGGAAGATGAATGTCATGCATTTGAGAGGAAACACACTAAAAACTGCATTCACTTAGAAAGAGAGTGGTGAATTTTCTGTTTTCAAAGAAATACATGATCATTTTTCACCTTGGAGAAATCCATTTGTGCATTCTTCTGTACAAGCAGTATACCTGTCTAAAATTACCCTCAGGAGAGACAGAGTTCCTCATGTCAGGTCAAATGCTCTGGTCAATGCATCTGCAGTATGCCTGCCAACCTGAGGAAAAATCAATGCACATGATCCTCCTAATGACCTGTCAGGAGCATTATGCCTGTCAGGCATGGACTACCCTAAAATATGCCACAAGACTGCAATCATGTTATGAATGGATGTGGAGTTTTAGATAAGGCCTTTTGTCCAGGCCTCTGGCAGCAGGTAGTAGATTTATTCAGGGGGCCAGAATCCCAAAACCCACTCTCATTCACAAGTTCTTTAATAATGGCTGATTCAGTCTACTGTAGAATGAATTATTTATTCAATAGACATAAAACTCGTGGACATAAGACTTTAAAACAAACCAGTACTACACAGGAATAAAAACAAAATGAAAACTACCAGTAAGTAAACAGAACAAGAGGTTAAAGGTATCTGTTAATACTAACAGACAACAAAGCAATAACAAAGCTTAGGATTAAATGACTTTTACCATCCAATTGTTGGTGGGACACACATCAAGATCCTTACTCTCAAACCCTAGGGAAGTCACCATGGAACACGTGCCCAAACTCTGGAGAGGGGTCTTCCACACTTTCAGGGCGTGTGTGTGTGGGTGTAGAAAGCTTCTGCCTCTGCTAACTCGTGTGTCTTTTATAGTTTGTAAAACGATATATCTTAGTCAAGAATCTTTCTTTTATCTCTTCCCACATCTGCTCTCCAGACTAAGATGTTAATCCTTATCTGAGGCCTGAGCCCTTTTGGTACCAGAGATGCCCCCTCGCTGGGCCTTCAGCCCGGGTTATCTCTTTATGCACCAACTCTCTGTGGTGGAGGGGGGTGGGCATCTGTCCTGCCACAAGTGGTCCCACAGCCAGCTGAGAAAAGAAGTCTACCCCATGATTTCTGCACAGAAAATTCTTCTGCTGTATCTGAGAAGCAAATACAGGTGAACTTGACATCAGTTGAGGAATCAGAGGAATCAGAGATCTGATTTGTATTTGTGTTGATAGATGAGGCTGCTAGGAATGAGACATTTCTTTGAAAGTTTTCAAAAATTGTGCAAAACAATTCAGTCACTGGCTCTGAACCTCTTGTTAGGGTCATCTCTTTATCATGACCCTTAAACTGCATGGCTTTCTTTATTTAGATGGATACATTAAAACAACCATGGTGGAGATTGATTATGATTCTTTAAAAAGAAAGCAAAAGCCATCTACCAGAGCTGCTGGGAAATATATGGAGACTGATCAAGAAACGTATGATGATGTTGGAGGGCAGGACACTACTAGCAGGTATGTACAGGTAAAGCATGAAAAGAAACAAGTGATTCACCAATCACTTGTCAGTCTAGACAGGGGAAATTTTACAATAACAAACCCAGCCCTTATCACAAAACAGACATTTATATAAGAAACGTGTAACTCTTATATATATCTATTCAGACTGGTGTGGTCAGAAGAGTTTAAATTAACTCTGGAATTTAGCATCTGAAGCACTCATACTTAGGAGGAGCCCACAGTATTGGAAGAGAACCTACTTCCTTGAAATCCAAGGAAGAAAAAAGTGCAAGCCACACAGAATTACAAATCATCTGCAGGAAATCCAATTCTCTTCCCCCTCTCTCTCTTCACTTGCTCTGTCTTTTGGAATCACATTCTCCCTTTCCTAAGATGCAAAAATAAAAGACTATAAAAGCAATGGAAGCACACTGCATGAGGGAACTCCTGATCACCCTCATTGCTTTCATGAACCTTAGGCTAAGTCTTTCAGTCTTACTCCCTCTTTCATTTTGACAAGAAGGGACTTCATGTTTTGAGTAATCCTTAAGAAAAGAGTGCAGTTTATTAATTTAACCCTGAAAAAAGGCCACTAAAATTCTATAAGATGGGTATGAGCTATACTTTTTTGAATTCATCAGAAGCTTCTTCTCTGTGGCACAGTCTCCATGCATTTGCAGGGCAGTGCTGCATTGCATATTGTCTACTTCAATATGTCACCTTTTTCATGTCAAAGAACTCTGCAGCTAGAGAAGTGACATATCCAGCAGCAGATCAGTCTGGCAGGGAAATACGTTAGTGGTCTTGTCTCAAGAGTCAGGGCTATCACATTACCTAGCATGACAGTGATACTGATGTTACCAGACCTCACAGCTTTCTACCTGTGGTTCAACAAAATATTCTCCTTTAAATGTCCTGATGTGCAGAAACAGAGCCTGAGATTCAGATAAGAGATCTGCACATAGGTGTGAAGGATCTCAATATATAGAAAAACCATCTTGAAGCCATTACACATGATTTTACTGCTTCTTCTGAGGCTCCTTAGCTTAGAGGCCTGCCTGGAATAAAAGGACTGCAGATGCCTGGCTGCTAGAACATCTTCATGAGCTCCAGTAGCAGCATGTGGAAAAGTCTGCCTTCAGGGTGGCATTTTTCAGGCAACCCATATAGCTTTGTGTTTGATATTTTTCCAGGTTTCTCTATATCAGTTTTCCAATCTGCACCTTGGTCTCATAGCATCATGACCTTGTCATGGGAGTCATGTTAGTTATTCTAGGTTTCAGGTAATCTCAACATTACTCACTTCACTGCAGAGGTATCTTTGGCCAATCCTTTTCAGTAGAGCAAGCATTACAATTATTCACCTCAATACAAAGAATTTAGAAAATGTATTACATTCAAAAGCAAACAATTCCACTTACACTGTTGCATACAAAAATAACAGGGTATTCCAAGGAAATTCAAAGGATTAATGATTGGCTTAAATTCATTAGATCATTTAAGCTGTATCTTGACATTTTTTCTTCTCTAATGATTAATAGCACTCTGTTCAGTCCATGAGCAGGCAGCGTTTGAAGGCCTGATATATAACAACAGGTTTTGAAACGATTAGAAGAATGCCATTCAAAAAAAAAGCTCTTGACCAAATAACACTATCTCATTATCAGTAGAACTGCTAATATTCCAAAATTAATAAATTACTAGAGGTATAGTATTTCAGTATTTCTTGGCACAAGAGTTTAACAAATACCATGTTTTGATGTATAATTTTAGGTAAGACTTTGACCAAGAAATAATCTCAGCTACTCCTAAGTAGCTACTCCGACTATGAACCTCTCAGGCTTTTTTCAACTACAGTTAGAATGTTGGGCTAATATGGAATCCTTTCATATTGTTAGAAACATAATTTATGCCCAGTGAAAGCTAGTTGAACAATAAATTAACTTATTTACCATTTCATTTCAAGAAGATCACCTCATAAGGTATGAATCTAAAGGGTCTGGATCTAGTCTCTAGTGCTCGGTCAGATTATTTTTTTATTCAGGTCTGACTACATGATCTCCTGAGATCCCCTCCAACACAAATCCTATGATCCAAAGGCATATTTCATANCAGGAATAAAAAAAAAAAATTCTAAATATTTTCACCAAGGCCAAAAGCTTTAGAATTAATAATTGCAGAAGTGATGGGTGATAATAGTGTTTTTCTAAAGGATGACTGCTTTTCTCTAAATTCTCTTTTGTTTCCTTTTCTAGTCAAAGTGGTGACCAAGGTGGAGACAGAAGTAAGTTCTACTTACATATTTAGGAGGGAGTTGTTTCTGTCTTACCCTCACATTCTGACTTCTGCAGCTTCCACATAATGCAGTGATTATCCATAAGCAAGTTAAGTGTTACCTAAAAGGCAAGGAGGAAGGGTAGTGGCCAACTAAATCTCCCCACCACCTGTGGGAACTTAGGTGAGACGGGATCTTTGTCTTTAGATACTGTGAATCACCAATATGCCAGATGATCAAATTTTAACTTTGTACTTGTGTGTGAAGGCAAATCATGCCACAAAAAAGAACAGATGTAATTGGAGAAACATCAACATGAGCAAGAGGTTTTCATACAGGAGAAATCCAGTTCTGAAATAGCCAGTGCTACTATAAATTAAAGCTTCATTTTTTGCTGACAGGAGTTATGAGAAACTTGAATTTCAGCAGCACACTGAAGCTGCACTGGTAGCTTCATGCTCTCAAGCTGACACATTCAAATCCAGTTTCCCTTCTCTTAGCATGCATATTTATGTACCATTCTCTGTTAATTGCAAGATCACAGCTCATCTTCTCAGCTTCAAGTTTAGACACTGGTCATGGCAGAAGCATCCCTGGCAGTACTGAACGGAGCTTCTGCCAGCTGAGTGCAGATTTCAGTGCCTACTCTGATCAGTGCCTAGAATTGGACATGCAAAACAAACTAACCCTGAAATGAAGGAGGTGGGGCACCAAGGTCAAAACTGAGACCAAAATGGGGAGGTTACATTGCTCTTCTCTCCGGTTTCTTTGAAAACAAGTTGTCATCTGCTGAGAGTGTTATTCTGACATGTTCAGTCCTCATTTGAGTCACACATGAAAATTTAATTCATCGTAAGGTCTGGGCCAAAATCAACCATTTAGAATTTAATTGACTAGAGTGTAGATGCATTTGGTTTCAGTACCCATGCTCTTGTGATTGGCAGTGGCATATTTAAATGCTGTGGATGGCATTCTAAACTGGGATAAGTCTAAATTTCTGTTTTAATAAGGGGTCTGGGCTGGTTTACAGAAAGATTCAGTTTGCAAGGATATTGCATAAACTATACATATATCTGATACAGGAAGGAAGCCTATAATGAACACCTTATTCAGAAGCATAAAATATAATTGCATTAATTCACTATTTGATCTGTTAAAGATGTGTTCCCACCTCCTCCTTCTGATCAAGACATTTATGATCGAATTGATGAAGAAGATGCTATAGCTAGGTATGTTTTAATTTTTAAAAATAATTTTCTTCAATGACAGATTGTTTTCACGTTTTAGTGGTTTTGAATCAAGCATAACAATTAGCAGATATTAGGATGACCAGCAAGTGGGTATTCATCAAAAGGGATATGTGAAGCTAGAGAAAAGGGTTCTTTGGTCTTTTGAAGAAATTTTTTCTGTAATTTTGATATGTCAGCAAAAACAGTTTGCAGTCACAAAAATCTCCCAATATCCAACTAGACAGAATAGATCTGAAATGAAAATTACAAATTAAAATGCTACATTGCTGAGTAATGACAAGAAAACTGTAAGCCACTAGATTAATATTCTATATTACAAACACATCTCAGTAGCTACAAGTGGCCTACATATTATTTATATACATATTTCTAGTTTAGCATGCTATCATTTGGGTAAGCAACTTCACTTCAGGAATTATTGATAATTATGTGCATAAATAGAGAATTTAACTGGGCCTGTTAAGAAGAACATTACATTTTACATTGTGATAATCACATGCATACTCCAAAGGTCTGTATCGCAGGATGAAGATAAGAATGGTATCTGGCCTTGGGAAATCTTGAAGAGGCTAAAGGTCAAAGATGTCAAAAAGAAAAGTGTACGAGAAAAAGCAGCCAAAGTCAATGAGGCAGAAGAAAATGAAAATTTGTTGTAAGAATCTGCCAGGAAATCAAAATGCACATTAACTAATTCTAATAAAGCATTGATCACATGCTACTAACATGTCCTCACAGCAGTCTAATGAATCATGCATCAAATTGCAGCTCAGGATGATACTTTTCTGCAAAAACACTGAGCTTTCTTTTCATCTGCATAATCGTTCTCTTAACAAGCTGTACTTTTTGCAAAAGTCTGGTAATCAAAATATGCTGAATTCTTTTTTTGGTGAAAAGCACCAGAATAACCTATCATCTTTGTGCCACTGGTCATGTAAATTTGCTGCACGCTCAGTTAAAATCTACTTTTTTCACCAGCACAATATAGCTGAGATAAACTGGTAAATCTAGACACACCCCCCTCCCCCCCATTAATCAAAATTCTAGGAATAATATGCCAAACAGAAAAATGTAAATATTTTCTTCTGTCCTTCTTACCTAGAGAATAAATCAGCAGATGATGATTTTGCCACATTGTTCAGTCGTTTGGTCCTGAACCAGTTTGCTTTAATTCAGTGATAGAAATATATTTAGTCTGTAAGTATTGCTGGTGTCAGTGGCACTTCAAAATGCCTGGAGATTACTTGGAGCCCTTGTATGGCAAGTTTTTAAAAATTATTTAGGTTATAACAAAAGGCTCTTTATGTGATATAAATACTTAATGATCTTTTTTTCCCCTCCCCCCCAGCACATCTTCTTCAACAA
>VWZN01002297.1:536635-575341 GCA_013396955.1 Regulus satrapa | reverse complement strand
TAATTTGGTTTAATTATTTTGTTTTTTTAATGTTATTTCTCAGAATCTGGTTATTTGCAGCAATGTTTACATCAGGTTCAGTCCTCTCCAGTGCTGAGATTATTACATTTGAAATGCAAAAGAAATAGTTCTGAAGATAACAGAACTCCTAAATTGTGGTTTATTTGGTACTCTATGTTCCCAGACTCTTACTAAGATGTCTTCAGATATTCTGCCCTAAACTAACTATAAAGCAAATATTTTCCTGCTAGTAATTAAGTCCTTTTCCATGGACTTAACATGGCTCCCAGAAGTTGCATTTGCCTCTCTGAAATTACTCATCAGAAAATAATGATAATAAACCCATAATGCATGGTGAATCTCAGTGCTGTGTAATTAACATTGCAGTTTAAACCTTAATTAGATTTTGCTTTCGAAGACAGCATATTTCTATGCAATTTAATGGTTTGTTCAGTGGCTCTCTGCTTCCATTTAATTATGGCAGTTCTAAAAAATAGTTTTCTTCCTAAAACAACCAGAAGAGGCTGAAAGAGGTATTATTACTGCTTGATATTGGAAAAAGATAGGTAGGAAGATTCTCAAGAAGGCTTCCAATATGCTTGGTTACACACAGTCCTACAGTGCAACAGTGTTGTTAAACCATGAGGCTTTCTTTTGACGGCAGTGTGAAAAGACTGGAAAGCATCAGGTTTTGGAGCCCCTCAAACTCTTGTCAATTAAACGAGTTCTGTGTCCTCTCTAAGCAGATTTTAGTTGATGCCTCTATAATTTTACATTAATCTTGCATCATCTGTTGAGGCCTTCCTTTTGTATGTAGTAGTAATCAAGCTGTCCTGGCAAAAGGCTGTCCAAATGACCTGCTAATTATGAACTCTTAATAAGAGGTGGCATGCTGAAGTAATATTTCCTTATTCAGCCTGTTGCTAGCTCAGACACTCAAGGAAAATTTCATGGCTTAGCAAATTGCTCTGCAAGTAAGAGGAATTGCTGAAGAGACTGTGCGCATGCCCACAGCAAATACAAATGAATTCAACTAAATGTCAAATTCACTCTGCAGTGAAAGAAGCACAGCTGCACTACTGCTGATTAGTCTAAAGTAAAGGGTATGAGCATGGCTGGCTGCTACTGTTCATCGGGTGACTTGTAGCTTAGAGAGATAATAACTGGCCACGTCTCTTCTTCAGGTAATACTCTTTAAACAGAGACAAAGGTATTTCTCTTTGCTTCTTTTTGCACGCCTGTGCACCAGACCTTATGAGTTTTGGTTTAGATACTAATGAGATGTTTTTCAGGTTACAGCAAACACATTTTTCTAGGTAATTAACAGAGTCACATAAAAGAGAAGACATTGCAGATAAGTCATGTAAATTTATGCCTTGCAGTCATAGGAAAAAAACACTTATATGTTGCAAATAGTGAAAAAATTCTGTTAGCCTACCTTGTTAGTTCTTTTTAAATCTGGTCAATTTAAATATCCCATCACAAAGACTACCTTTCTTCAAAAGCGATTTTCTGCATTTTCCAAACTTTGGATCTCCCTCTTCATTTCTACTTAGAAAACCAAACAAAAAGATCACCTGTATTTAAGGGTGCACCTGAACTGCATTTCAGATGGACCACAAAAGCCTGCATCAGTCTTGTCTTTGACAGTAACAGGTACCAAGTGTTTGATAGCAAAGTCTGTGAAAAGGGGAAAAAAAGCATTATGTGATTTCTCTCTGTCAAAAAAAGGAGAAAAGATACAGCTGAATTTATAAACATTTATGTCCAAAGCCCAGTCCTTATTCCCTGATGTTTCTTTTTTCACACCTCTTCCAGCTTCAGTCCACACAATGATGAGTGTTTTTCAAAGGAACTCTGTTCACACTGAGGTATCAGATGGAGTGGTCAGATTTTCAGTGTAGCTTACATTAGGCAGCTCCTGTTTAAAGGTAGAGTGCTGGGAGTGTGTATTCTGCAGTGGGATATGGGTGTGAACTTATTGTTACTGGCAATAAGCAATCTGGATCTGAACTAACATTACGTTGTATATGTTGTAGAATTCATAGAATGCTTTTGGTTGAAAGAGACCTGAAGTTCACCTAGTGACAACTCCAAAAACAGCTTAAAGAAAGAAGTGAATTATTTTTTCTATATATATTACAGGAAAACACAACCTTGTTTAAAAAGGAAAAAAAAAAAAATCTCTAGTCACATTTACAAACATATGATTGCTGTGCCTGTTCTACTAGAGAGGGCTGTTCCAGGTTTGAAGTCCATTAGCATTTATAAGCAATACCAAGGAAATATCAAAATCATAAAAAGAAGGTTTCAGTTTGCACTTTTGTCTTGTGCTTTGCTGTGTGCTCAATACAGACCTTAACTTCATTGGACTGACAGTGACCTTAAACTTTCTCAGTGAATCACCAAATTTTGCTGCTGATTTGCTGAGACTGTTATACCACATTTGGTAGGAAGACAAATCTATTATTAAATTTAAAACTGCTATCTGAACAGACTTAAATCATGACATACTGCAAATAGCAGGGGAAAAAATACAATGATAAATAAAAGAGATGTAAAAGAAAAAGGACTGGAATATCAAATGGTAAAAATGCGCCTCAGTAAAGAGAAATCTTTTCAAAAGGGGCATTGATTACTGTAAAATGACTACAAACAACCAATTCAATTAAGATGAAGTGATGCTCTCACAACAAGAAGATGTGACATAAAGATGTGATAGAAAATATGATGAAAACAAGACAGCAGCACAATGCAGAAGAAAATGTAAAAGTATCCGATATAGCTGGTAATTAAGGCTTTTTTCTCCTACTAACAAGTATATGTGTATTCAGCTTTATCAATGTTTTCAGTGAACCTTTTCACACCCTTTCAGTGAACACAAATAAAAATCACAGAAAATAAAAAATGGGTTTGAAACTCTTGCCCTAAAAGAAATTTGGAGGTGTTGATGAGAATTTGCACCCAGAATTTTTTTTCTTTGTCAGCTCCCTGGGAATAATGAATTAATCAAAATGGTACAGTGGACATTTAAAATCTGATGTGTTGAGCTCATTAATTGTCTTTAAACTTAAACTAAAGCTTGAGACATAGGCATGAATGTGTCAGTAAAATTCCTGGACTCGTGTTTAACCTCTCGAACAAAAGTAATTCATCTAAAAGTTCAAACCAAGGAGGGTGCCAATAATAATTCAGGGTTTAAAACTAATTAAAACTAATTCCTAAGCAGGAATTTAGCTATATGTAACAGAAAGCTCATTGCACTGAATGCTTTCTGAGATCCTCATACACTAGAGAGAGAGCAAAAGCAAGTGTTATGGGAGAGGAAGTTTTCAAAAGTCTCATTCTACAGTTTTTTAGTTAATACAGCAAAATCCTGAAGCTGACTGCTATTCCTAGTCTTATTTTGGGATATAGGTTCCACCCTCCTGAAAATCTTTGTGTGGTGAGTCTTGTGCTCAGCTTTATGTCAGTGAGTTTAGCCTTTTGTTAATACTTTCACATTGTATACTTAGCATAATGTGTCTGCTTTTGTTTATCTTCTATCTTTCTATATGTTACACATTCAGGGTTTTCTGAAACTACTGAAAATAAGAGATTTAAAATAAAAAGGGAAAAAGCAACAGTTTCATTTGAGAATTTATGTCATAACCAACTTGTCATCAAGATTAAAGTCTCAGAGCTCCTGCTTTCTCTAAGGATAATTTATCATAATTTGTTTTAATTTATATACCCAAGTCCTTCCTGATTTTCCATTTTTTATCAAAAATAAGCACAAAATATCATGGGCAAAACCACCCTCCTCTGTGGCCTCAGTTGGAAGACCCCAAAACTTACACCTATTTTTTGAGGGAAGAATTAAAATATCCCTACTTACTTGCATAAAGATCCAGAATCTGTCCATGCTGAAAATCATCTTGGCAGATTTCTGGATCTGATCATACATCCTTTCCCAGAGTGTCAGAGCTCTTTTTCCTTACTCAAAGGCAATGGGTGATTTAGAGCTCCTCCACCAGGCTTCTGTTACCCACTGTGATAGATCCGTAGTTTCAGGTTTGTTGGAGAATTGAAGGGATCGTTATCAGAGTGCATCTTTCTAGTTTAAGAACTCTTGTGAAGTTCTGGAATGAATAGTGACAAATGTGATTATTAAAATCCTGTCATTTTCTACCAAATCATAGTTTCTACCAAATCACAGTTCAAACCAATTGCCAGATACAGGTAAATGACAATAAAGAGACCTACAGGTTAGAGAGACAAAAAATCACAAGAGACACATGTTGGCACAACCTGTGTTGGTGCTGCAAGTCCCACAGGAAGACAGACACAGTGAGTGTAAACCATCAAGGGATGCTTTCCCTTAATAACAGGAAAAGCAGTGCAAGCAGTCATGGCAACCTGGAGGAAAACATATATTTTACAGTTGTCTCCCAGAAAAGGTAGATAGACTGCAAGGAAGCATTGATGTTTAAAAAATAAAAAGCTAACAATAAGAAATGTACAGAGGATGACATATTTCCTGCGCTAGATATAGGAGCCAGAATAGGCACTAGAATAAAATATCTTGTAGCAGGGCCTTTGTAAATCAGATCCTGATAGCTGTAAGGGAGAAAGTTGTTTGTTGCAGGTATGATGAGATCTTAAAAGACTTGATATCATTAAGGTGAGAGCTTATTTTTTTCTGCAGCAAGGACTATTCAGCTCCCCCATGACATGGTTAATACCTGATGAATATTTCATTTTTAAATGCAAGCAAAGAAAAGCAGCAGAGTTTTACTGCTTAATTATCTTCTTGATTTCTGTTTGAGAATTCTGTATGTCATCTAATCTGCTGGGGTTTGTCTCATCAGAGGAACTGAACACTTACAAGTAGAATATACATTTAAGATGTTTATAGCTGCAATAATCAGATTATAAGGGAACTTTCACCATAACAGAAAAAAATGTCATTTAAAAATCAACCCCAAAATAAATAGTTATATTCACCACAAAGAAATTATGTGATATATGTGACCTCATATATAAGCTTTAATATAGGAAGGACATCAATTGTATAAAGGGTTGGAATGCTTGGAGAGAAGACAGTTCCCAAAGGAAGTGGAGGAGTGCCACAAAAGCTGGCACAAGGATTTGCATCAATAATAAAAATCAAGATAAATGAAGATACAAAGTACAATGTTTACTATGTGTGAATATAATAGGAATCACATAATCTAGTTTAAATTTGTTCCTCATTCCACATTAATCTCTAATGGAAAATCACAACCTTTTATTGTTTGACTAACTATACATACATATCTACCTCTGAATTTGACTCAAATGTCCTGCATGGAAAGAAATCTAAGCTGTGCTTAGAAGAGGTATTAAGAATGGGTAGAAAGCATGCAAGGAAATAAAGATTTCATACATATAAAAGTATGATAACTTATACTGCTATTCGGGTGTTTGCCAGATCAGACTGTGTAACTATGAAGGCCATCCAAGATGTGGAAGACTGCATTAAGAAGTCTCTCCACTACTTTTTTTTAACTGTTGAGCCTGGAAGCCATGCTGTACATAAGAAAATGGACAACCAAACTGGTTTAAATTATGTTCAGATAAATTCCTGAAATAACATATTTCTAAGTTTTCTCTGTTATTCTCCCATTTAAAGTTTTTTTTGGGGAAAAAAATCCAAACATTTGTCATGTTGGCAATGTTCACACTAGTCAATTTGCAGTGCTGTAAGAAATACTGAGTGGTGGTTATTTTTCTTCAATTGCCATTTCAGACATCAAGGAAAAAAAAAAAATCAAGGTGTCCTCCCAGATAAAGAGTTCAAAAAATAGTATTGTATGCATACTCAATGCTGCAAAGTTTTCTGATAAATCATTCTGCAAAGAACAATTCTGCATTTTTAAAACAGAATCCAATATTTGGATCTCGGAATGTAGAAATGGCTAAAAGATGAGAAATGTTCTAAGATGTTTGAGAAAATATCAAAAGGGTTTCTTTATTTTGTCTCCCATCTGCAAATCTTTGAATGAAAAAATTTCCAGATTTAGGAGTATTCTTTCAAGATAAAATAAACAAGAAAAAAATCAAACAAAACAAAACAAACAACAAAACAACCAACAGGAAAAAACCCTAACTAAGCTCCTGGAAGTGAAATACATTTCTCTAGAAAGAAAATAACATTTTAGGGTGGTGTTTTCACAGTCCTTTTGACTGCTGTTTGAGTATCTAGCTCAATGACTGCAGTACTATCAGTCACATTTGCATAATGTTAGGATAATGTGTACATTATTTGCCACCAAGCCACAAAGAGACAGCAATGTCTTTTCTTTTCTTTTCTTTTCTTTTCTTNGACCTGCTCCTGATTGGGCTCCACAAAGGCTGCAGCTTCCCTTCCCTTCCCTTCCCTTCCCTTATCACAATTCATGCTAACAAAGGTGGCTACAAGAATCAAGAATAAAAGACCTCTCCATTCTTCCAGAAGTAATCATCCTTGCAGTGCTCAGCAGTACAGCACTTGAAAAAGTCACTAAAGCCAAATGATTTTCTGTCAAACAGGGAGTGACCATTAAATGTCTGATCATTAAATGGCATATCTGTGCACAATACAGATAATGTAGGTGAATGTTTTTTGTCTTTCAAAGGTTTAGTATCTCCCTGTTAAAAACAGCCCAGGTGGCACTGGTGACCGTGAGTGCAAGGATCAGAGCAGGCAAACAGAGCTGCCCGCAGTAACCGCAAGATTGTGGAGTTCGCTATGGTGAGAAGGCAGAGCAGGAGGACTCTTCAGGAGAGCTAACTGTGGCCTCCTCAGGGATCTTCTTGGAAGAATCTCACAAGAACAGGCCCTGCAGGGAAGAGAGATCTTAGAGAGTTGATTAATACTCAGGAATTACTTCCTCCAGGCCTAAAAAGGGTGCATCCCAATAAGTGAGAAACTGGGCAAAAGGAGCAAGAGACCTGCATGAAAGAACCCCTGTCAAAACTCAGACATAAGCAGGATCTACACATGAGATAGAAGCAGGGATGAATGCAAGAATGTGATCAGAGTGTTCAGGACAGGCCATGAAAAAGCCAAGGCCAGCCTGGAATTAAAGCTGGACAAAGATGTCAAGGAATACAAGAAGAGTTTTCAAGTATATCAGTAATAAAAGGGAAAATGTATGCCTGCTATTGAATGGAATGGACACCCTGCAGACAAGGTGTTGCAGATAAGGCTGCCATACTTAAGGCCTACTTTTCTTCAGTCTTAACCATCAAGGCCAGCCCTCAGGAACCCCTGACCAGGGAGACCAGGAAGAAAGTCTGGAAGAAGGAGGATTTTTCCTTCATCAAGGAGAACTGGGTTAGAGAATACCTAGGCAAACCTGATATCCATAAGTCCAGGAATCCTGATGGGATGCAGTTTCTTTTGATAAAATATGTTGATGCAAAGACCATCAGAAGAATGTGTTTTTAATAATTTATTTTCTTGTTTTAGTGATGAATAGGGGGAAAGAAATGTAGGTTCCTGAAGACTATTCTCCCTAGAACTGCAGTATACTCTTTTATATGGGCTTCAGGAAATTGATTTATGGAAAGTCAGCACTCATTGAACTCATTGTTCAAAATTGGATCTGGATGACTCTCTTAGTCATATGGTTTTGTTTTAGGCAATCCTGTGAGCAGGAGGGAATCGGGCTTGATGATCCTTATGACTGCTTCCTAATTTGTGATATTCTACAAAATTCTAACAAATTCTCAAATATCCCATCAATTAATTGCTCTCAAATTTTAGCCTCCTATTTGATCTCATTTGTCAGGATTTTTTTACATTTGCAAAACTGCCAGGAGGTAAATTGAGCTAATTGAGAGAGCTGTGAAATATTTGGAGAGGGAATAGACAGAAGCTGTTCTTCCATCAACTGCAATTTAAAGCTTTACTTAAACATGAAGTCAAAGGAGTGTAGACAGTAGGAATGGTAGCCAAATGTTCCTTGACCTCTGCATCCTTTACATCAGCACTTGGAAATTATATTGGGGATTTAATTAGCACTGAAACCCAGCATTAATGAACTGTAATACTCATATCTGAAAGAAGATTTATATTCTTGACAAAAAAACCCATTGCATGTGATTGTCCTGAGAAAAGAAGAGCCACAAAGATAAAGTATCAAATAAGTATCCTCTAAAAGGCATTAATTGCTTTCATGGTTTAACTCTGTCTGATACAGCCACTGTCAGAGTTAACTTTTCACTTTGACTCGGAACCTGCTGCTTACATAAGCTTGAGGCATTGCTCCATTTGGTTTAAAAAACATTGTGCATGTATTTCTCATGTTTCATTGAACACAAGGAAGTGCATTTTTAATCTCATCCACTCCTTTATTTCAGTACCATTGCTTGCTATGAAATAAAGACAAAAACTTACGGATGTAATAAATAGAATTGTGAACTCAATTGCAAATGCAACAGAAAATAATAAAAATAATCAACTGCTTTTTTTTCCTGTCTATTTTTTATTGTGAATGTTCAAGAAGTAAAGACATTTCTTCAATCTATCTCTGATACAAATATTGGTTTAAATGCCATTAAAGAACACAAATTAGGTAATTCAGGCTTGGCAGTTTGCATGACACATGGAGCGTAAAGAATGGATTTCCTAAAATTGCAATAGAATCCTGTACATATTTACATATAATTTCTAGTCCTATCTTTTTAAGAGCATGCCTTCAAACCATGATCAGAAATATTTGTTTTAACATACTAAAGGGAATGAAAGGCCAAATGCAATTAATAATGTTCCAAGTTCCTTCTGTAGCATGCACCACCCCTTGCCAAAGAGGAAAATATCCATTTTTACAGCAATTCCTCATTAGAAAAGATCCTAGTGTAAACTGGGGGGAATGGAAAAAAAAAAAAAAAAAAAAAAAAAAAAAAAAGGATGACATGACTTCCATTAAATATGCCTGTTAGAAGAAAAAAATTAACCTCAGGTCAAATGAAAAGGTTTACCCTCAATTACAGCCCTCCCCCGATAAACTCTCTATGAAATGAGCAAGGCTGAAAAAATCTGCTTAATTCTAGTCTCTTTTTTTGTTTTTAGCAATATAATCCATCTGTCCAAGCTAGCAATATAAGGATGCCCTCCTGCTCTGATTAAATATAATTCCAGATTTCTAATACATGAAGCATGTTTTATCAGCTCACCATTTATAAAAATGTAAGATTTTTCAATTAAATAGGCAAGAATGAGCTCCAGTGGACAAAAAGTAGCTTTAAAAAATTTCGATCTTAAGAAAATATATAAGTATTTCAACTCTACAAGCAAATTAAACTGGTACAAAATAATTCTGTTCCTTTGCACAAATTGTATACTTATTTTCTGTCTTGCTCTTTCAAAAAATCTTGTCTTTAAATTTAGGGTTTTGTACAATGAGTATATTATGTATTTCTTAACAATTATAATTATGTAGACCTATCATTTTCAAAATTATAAATCCTGTATCAGCAGCAACCTAGTATTCAGTCAAAGAAAATTGTAGCAGCATATAACTTTGATGAGCCTTAACAGTGAATGAGTGAATAGTAAGTTCCCTGCTTACACTAGTTTAAATGTCAGAATAAAAAAATGTAAGTTTAATACCACATGTTCATGCAACAAGAGCAAGACATGATGCCTATCTTTCTTAGAAGACATGAATTTTATTTTTAAGTCGATAGAAGAAGTAGGAGCAACCTCATGATAGTCTAGCTCCTGAACTGAGGTAAAAGAAGGAATGTAGGAAGCTGCCTTGTGCTATGTGCTGTGGGCAACTTCTACCACCTCTGTGGTGATTTCTAAGCAAAGATCTTTTAAATACCTCCATAAATCCCCAAAGTCTTCAGCAATAAAGTTATGTTAATTTTTTTACCCTTTTGTGCCTGGAGGATGCTTCTGAGGTGGTTACTGTGAGAAATCAGTAGGAGTAAAAAATAGCCTGTGCATCATTATACATTAATCAAAACAGAGAGTTGCCTTCACTGTGTCACTTGCCACATGGTTCATTGTGGACACAGATAAAGGACCTATGTAAACACAAGTCACTTACAAAACAAGAAAAAAAGGTTTTTCCTTCATGGATACAAATAGTATTGTGAAAAAAAAAAAAAATCACTGTTAACATTATTATTTCAGAGCCATCAGTACAATGTCCTGTTGTATTAAGTCAAAACCACTTTGACAAGATGAAATACATTAAATCCACACTGTTTCTTGACCCCGTTCTGTGCTGTCTACATGGCAAGTTTTGTCAGCCCAGATGGCCCACAATCCAGGGACTGTTAGATTTGTTAATTACTGTTAATGATTGGTGGAGGTTTTCTTTCTCCGTGCTTGGCATACCTACTGATTGGCAGCACAAGGAAAGCATATTGAAGGACTGAAATACTGTTAGAATAAATAATGATAAGATGCAGTTTCTTGTTAGGGTACACCTGAAAAATGTCCTGTTTTCTACTCAGCAGTGTAATAAAACCACCTCCCCTTCACTTTGATTTCAAAGCACTTGGGTTAGGATGTATTTGTATGAGGAACGAGACCACTGTTATTTCCTTATCTTATGATCTTGTCTGGGTTTGACCCTGTGCAGAGTTTGCTGCATTCTTTGTTTACCTTTCATTTTAAAATTTCCTTTTTATCTTTCTAAGTCAAGGGGATTTAATAAAATTTTTTAAAAAAAAGTAAAAAGGCATGATCAAATAAGGTCTGTGGAAACCTGATGCATTTTTACAAATAAATCTTCAAGATTAAGAAGTTAAAATAATAAAATATGTTTTCAGTTAACCTAAAAGTGAGATCACATTCTAAAAATATTCCTTTGGTCTCCCAATGCAAACATATGACTCGGTTATTCACATAGGTGTTTATATTAAAATAATAGCACTGGGAATATTGAAATAGGAAGCTATCTGGCATGATGATCTTTCAGTTGTTCTTATCCTCCTATAAATCCCTGTTGTTTCTGAGGTTTTTCCTGTTGTTTCTGAGGTTTTTGTATTTATCCAAAAATACCTTCAGACAGCCATCCATAGCTTGGCGTCAGGAGTTATGAGTAATGCATACATCAGTTTCTGCTGAACCTTTATCCTGAGATTGGCTCCTCCAGCTCAGAGGTTAACTTGCTCTGCTCTGCCTGTTTGTCTAGGAGGGTTATTTTTTCCCCCTGGTGCAGTTGCTGAGGTTGGGGGGAAGTGGCACCTCAGCCCTCACGCTCTCCAGAAGGCTTCACTTCACACATCACCCCCTCCTTAGTCCCTCATGGAAACCTCTTTCTGCTATATGGAATGAATATATTTGTGTTTAGTGCTTACCATAAGACACTCAAGCAATGTATTCTAAAGCAGAATGTGGATGCATGTGTGTTTGTTCTCTCTTAATTGTGTGCTATAACAGCAAATTATTTTGATAGGCAAAGCAGAATCAGCTTGCATTTCCCAGAAGCTCGAGTGTTGAAAGTTTCTTGATTTGTTTTTCTCTCCTGTCCTTGTACAAGTCAGTAGAGTTGCTCCATGAGAGACCAAGCTGGGATTATGCCATTCCTTAAATCTAAACATTTTTACAGTTGTCAGAAAAGACCTCTCCACTCTGTTTTTGGCTGATATACTTCCTTACCTATTCAAACAATTCCATTGGGTTAAATATTTCCCTGTACTGATACCAAGTTAAGACCTCAGCTTATGTTTTTTCTCCACCAAAAATTTCCCAAATGGAAATGGATTTCTAACTTATAAAGGAAATTATGTAATTTGCACCAGTTCAAATATACCATCCATCTGTCACACTGTTTATACTGAATTATCTTGTGTCAGAATACAGCCTGTCTGTTTCATGGTAAGACATATTTTGACACTACATAGACACTGGGGTTTTGATTCCTGTGCAATCTGTGATGCGCTCTGGGAGAGGAAACTTGATTATACTTTTTATGAAATAGCAAAATATGGCACAATATAATAATAGCTTTAATGTGAAGATAATTTCTAGTGAAATTTACATATGTGCCTGGAGGGTGGAAAAATTTTTTGAAGGCAGCTATTCAATAAACAAAGCTGTATAGTAAGCCAGGCATTCTATCCTGAGACATGGAAAACTAAAACACATTAGTTACACTTAGCCCTAAGCATTCAGCATAACTTTCCTTCAAATTACTTCTAATACTCAGGAAGGACCAGGTACTAATTTATTGTACTCCTGGTTAACTGGGGAGGTCCCAGTGGTGACTGGAGGTTATTAGATGTGACACCTAGCTAAAAGAAGCGCCAGAAGGAGGATCAAGGAACTACAAGACTGTCATCCTGATCTTAGAGCTGGAATCTTGAGTGCTGTCACAGGATGTAGAGGACAGCCATGGGATCAGGCCCAGACAGTGTGGGTTTATAGGAGGCAGGTCCTGCTTGACCAACCTGATGTCCTCCTATGGTGAGGTGACCCACTAAAGGGATAAAGCTATGCATATTGTCTACCCGGACTTCTAACACTGTCCCTGATGTTGTCTCCCACTGCATTCTCCTGGAGAAACCGGCTCCTCATGGTTTGTGTGTGCTCTTTGCTGACTTAAAAACTGGTTGGATGATGGGTCCAGAGAGTGTTGGTGAGTGGAGATAAATTCAGCTGATAACTGATCATTAGTGAGGGTCCCCATGGCTCAGTTTGGCGCCAAGTCTGTTTAATATCCTAATATTTATCAATATTAAATAATAATAAGTAAATAAAGTCCTTAGCAATTATCTGGATGAGAGGATCAAGTGCACCCTCAATAAGTGTGCAGATGACACCAAATCCTTATGGTCTTAGAATTCCAAGACAACATATTCCATACTAATGAGAGACTATTTCTGGCAGACGTGCATTTAGGAGCAGGGGTGTAGACAGTGATCTTTTTTGTTGGAGAAAATTGTTTCCCAAGTAATGTTATGTAATAAAATATTCATGTTGCTTGTAAGCTGTTCAACCTGAATCCCTTCTGAAGTGACAGAATGGTTTTCATAAAGATGTGGGGTGGTGTTTCCCACACTGTTTTTGACATGTTTCTGAATTCAACTTAATAATCTTAGGATACATTCCCAGTATGTATTTCTTATGTATTTAACTCTAATACATACTGGGAAGGTCAAAGGAAAAGAGAATGACTGACAACAGAGGGTACTAGTACACAATTCTAAATTAATTGGGAAGATGAGGGAATTTAGCACATTATAGGTAAAGTCTATAAAGAGAAATAGTCGCTATAAGAAAAGTTCAAACCAGCAACAGATAGAGTCAGAAAACACAGACAGGAAGATAAGGTGGTTTCTGTGAAGAAGGGATAATAGAACATGTGTTGTGTAATGCTCAGGGCTGTTTGACACACATAATCTTTCACCTTTATATAGCTGCCCTGCTTTAGAGGAGCATGGTCAGGGATTGATAGATAAATGTAGGCATATAGATATATGTAGAAAAGCATAATTTTATTTTTTTCACAGATATTAAGTACAAACATATCATCCATTGTATGTTGAGCTCCAACAACAGCAAAAATTCACTTTCCTCTTAGTGTTGATTTGCCTGAGGGTAGGCACTACTGAGAGACCTGGACAGGCTGGGTTTGTGCTCTGAGGCCAATTGTGTGATGCTCAGCTGGGTGACATTCTGGGTCCCGCACTTGTGTCGCAACAACCTCAATCAGTGCTACAGGCTTGAGGAAGAGTGACTGGAAAGCTGCTGAACATGGACCTTGGGGTGTGGTTCATCAGCACTGATGGGCCTTCCTTGCCAATACTCTGCTCAGTTTTGAGCCTACTCACTGCAAGAAGGACATCGAGGTCCTGGAGCATGTCCAGAGAAGGACAATAGAGCTGGCAAAAGGTCACAAGCACAAGTCTTATGAGGAGCAGATCAGGGAGCTGGAGGTGGAGCCTGGACACTGAGGAGTGAACTAATTGTTATCTAGAACTACCTGACAGGAGACTGCAGTGAGGTGGGGGTTGCTCTCCTTTCCTTTATAAGACAAGAGGACGTGGACTCTAGTTGCACCAGGTTTGGATTAGATTATTGGAAACATTTCTTCACTGAAAGGGTGATCAGACACTGGAAACACTTGCCCAGGAAAGTGTTTGGATCACCATACCTGGAAATATTAAAAAGATACGATGTAGTGATGAACATGGTGGTAGTCCTATGTTAATGGTTGAACTTGATAATCTTAGACATCTTTCCAACTTTAACGATTTTGTGGTTCTATGATTCTATAATTAAGCAAAATTCTGTAGTCTGTGCACTTTAATTTGCTCCTGATAACTTTGTTATTTAAGAGCAAAATAGCCCAGTTTACACGAAAGTCTCTGTATCTGTGATGTACATTCATGTCATCTACATTTTGTTGAGGATCTGTCTCTGTCTTGATGAATCTGGGAAGAAAAACACTTTTTTTTTTAAAAATGCAGGGCTTTATTTGTTTTTCAACAGCATCTTTTGGTGGATGCCTACACTTGGATGACTATCTCATGGAGCAACATCAGAGGTAGCAGCGTTACATGAATATACACCTGTGTAAGCCCATGGGGCTCTCAGCTGCTTCATCTTGAGGCTCAGAGGTAACATCCTCTGTACTAACTTGCAGGACTAAGGAGCATGACAGTCCATGAAGGCTATCATGGTTGATGCAGTGTGTTCACTCCTGCAGGTCTCAACTGAGTCCCAACCCCACCTGTCTCAGAGGCAGAGTGCATGGAAGTCCCTGATGCCAACAGACATTGTCAAGCACAGAAGGTAGATGTGTAGTTTTACAGTGTAATAACCAGGTAAAGAAAGTGGAAAACAATTACAGTAAAGTGAAAAGGGGTTATATTTAAATTATTAAATTATTGATTTTTTTATATCTGTGTATAAGAAAGAGAATTACATATTACTTTAGATCATTGTAAGTATATATGTGTAGTTTGAGTGCAGAAATAGAGACTCTGATGAGATGAACTATGACATCATTTGTCTCTATTTTGAATATTAGGGAAGATTGGAATTATAGAGTTGGAATGCTTGATAGAAATTTGAAGTTGTCTGAACCATTCTCGTGTGGTCTCTGTGCTGTATCTGGAAAAACACAATATTTCTCTAAATACATTGCAGTGCTGACTGTCAAAGCAGTATTTACCTTACAGTCCTGCCTCAGGAAATTCTGCTACAAGTCCTGACAGTTTGAGAAGGTTAGTTATTTGTAGATCCTTCACTCAGGGATTACAGCCTGTGTCGACAATGAGATTGAACCTCAAAGATCTCATGGGTCTCTAAGATTTAGGCAAGTGCCAAGAATATCTAAACCACAAAAACTTTTATATCTATTTGCAAACTCCAATTTCTGTTTACAATACTTCTCTCTGAATTTTCTCTCTGACTATCTTCCAACCCTTCTTAATCATAATCTTAAGCACTTAGCTCTCTTGTGCACCTTCTCACTTGTATTTTTACAAAAGAACTGGTGTATGTTGTGTTCATCCAGAGGGCTGAGACTTCTTTGTACTATCTTTTCATTTGGGCTTGGGTTTTGTTCTGAGTCAGGGGAACAGCAGCAAAGCAGTTTAGGAATTGCACTTTGCAGGGATCAAATTACAAACTTTTGCAAGTGAACTATGAGAGTAGCATGTGATTGGTAACACTGCAGGAAGTTTCAGGTGAGAGTCATTTTATGAATGTATATTATCATTTCAAAGTACTGCATAAAGAAGCTGAGAGAAAGGAGAGTAAAATGGTGGGAAAATGGGTGTTTCTTGCAGCCACTCATATCTATCAGAAAAGGGTGATGAACTTCTGAAAAGAGTCGTGATTTCTATGAAGGGAACAAAGAAATGAGCTTTCTCCTCCATGTCCCATTTAATGAATTAAGAAATTGGGGAGATTAAATCACTCTGCATTCTGTACCTTTCTAAAGTTTATGGGAAGCCAATGAGAAATACTATGTGATGTCACTAGGCAGGATCATCTTAAGATGTAAACTGATATAGGTCATTGAAGTTAAACTGATGTTTCCTGCTAAGGGATCTGGTGTGGAGTGATAATGCACTAGAAACACTTTAGACTAGTGTGTCTATTTAAAGACTACCAGGGAAAAAACATGCATTGACTCAGTAGAACAGATTTTGAGACACAAGAATTTATGCTCTCTTCTGTTTTTTCAAAATCCCTGGATCTTAAACTCTGCTACAGAAATAATTTGAAGAATTTAAATATTTAATTATACTTTATCTGAATATTAAACACACAGTTAGCTTTGTTGCTTCATAACATTGATGAAGCTACAAAGATGGAAGAGAAGGTAACAGTAACTTGAAAAGAGTTGGGAGCTGGGCTAGCTTTTATATTAATAAGAAACATTAAAAAAAAAAAAAAAAAAGAAGCCTGAAATATACATCACAAACTACATACTGAGCAGAAGGCTGTAAAGGCAAAAAGCAAACACAGGTCACATTTAGAGACCTTATTTAAAAGCTTCTTCCCATTTTATTCAGAATCTGTTTGAATAGAAGAAAGATTTCTATTTTTTGTGAAATAGAGCAGGAAGCATTTCCACGATTTTCAGCTATGAAGGATCTTCACAGGGAGTATGTAAGATATTGACACAAGTGAATGAATGATGGTGTGCCTTTGGGCATGACAACTAAAACAGCTATGAAAATTGAATCTCTTATAGTCTGGGGAAAAAAATTACTTCACTGTGCTAAAGGATTCATTTCCAGCTCATAAGTAAGAACATCAGCTCCTGTTTTGATAAAGTAGCAAATCTAAAAGATAACAAACTCACAGATATTTCCAAGGCATCCACAAACTGGTGAGCCTAAAGAGCTTTCCCATGCTCACTATGTTCATATGAAGAGCAAGAAATTCCTTCTGCAGCAATATCTTGAACGTCTGAAGCCAGACATCTAGACATATAAAAGCCCTAAACTGCCTCCTTTTTCACATTAAGTCAACCAAAATCTTAAATGTTCTAAATCAAGCCAATTTAAATGGAGAAGTTAAAGAGTGGTTCAGGGACTTTTTGAAAACTGCCTTAAAACTTGACCTATTATTTAAATAATAAATTTCAGTTAGCTGAAAATTCCTACGTGATTTTCAAGGACCTTTGCTCTGCTTAAACTTGTAGCCATGCACCTTTTCCTGATGGTCAGGGGAAACTATAGAAGATCTTCACGGATTATTAACTCAAAGAAGGCATTGAATTACAGCACTTTAATGTAGAAACATCATTGAAGAGTCTCTCTCAGTCACTGAATCATAGTGAAATATTTCCTATCTGGTTGGGCCCTCACTCCAATTCAAAATAATTCAGAGTGTGGTCAGTGCGAAGTCATGCCAGGTAGTGCAGACACAAATTACTGGAGGGCATCATGGACATGTGGTGAGGTACTTCTCTCTCTCAACTTCTAAAATGCCTTTTTATTTACTGTCTCATGTGTTTAACAGTTGACAAAGTTAGGATCCATTTCCACTTCATGATCACGTGGGAATGAACGAAGTCTCTTTCTTTGTGGAAAAGGAGGAGGCAGAGGCTGATTTTCCTTTTGTGCCTTTCCTTAAATGGGTATCAAGGACAAGTGAATAGCTTTTCCAGCCCTTCCTCTTTTCCTACTATATCTATTTTTTCCTCTGTATCTCTGGGAAAGCAGAGTCTGTGAAAGTGAATGAACTGAACTCAGAAAACTCTGAGCTCTTCCTTTTCCCATAGCAATACTTGGTACCACAGTATTTTATGTGATGGGGAACTCTTTTATATAAACAAAAGGATATTTTAACACTCCATTAATATTCATTATGTTTCCTGAATATTTTTAGCCATACAGGTTTGTAAAAAAGAAACTGTTGTGTTTCTAACAGTGCCCTATCTTATTGATGTTTCAAGAACATGGAAAAAAATGTCTCTGATTTTGAAAAAGCTGGAATCAGTCTCTTCTCTGAAATCATAACCCCCAAATTAATTGTCTAAAGATTTGAAGGAAATATGGATTCTAATAATACCCAGAGAGCTTAATATCTAATCACTGAAACAGTGGGGAAGGTGAAGGATCCATTAATGACGGCTTCTATTTTGCATTGATTTAATCAAACCAAACAATTTAAACTGACAGCTGTTGTTTCTCAAAGTAGACTGGGGGCTGCACTGTTACAGCATAAAATGTGAGCTGCTTGTACTTGGAGATCAGTGAGAAATCTCTGCTTGTATAGGCAGGGAGCAGCTCAGCAGAGGATGTGGGAGAGCTCAGTTTATCAGTGTGCTTGCAGCAAGTGGCCCAGATTTGGCTTTAGGAGGCTTCACATCCGTTTTGGAAAATAACTTTGGGTGGTGCCATTTATAGGGATGCAAAGATACTTTTTGAGAAGGTAACAACATGATGTGCTAAAACCAAGAGACACACCTGTTGTGCTGGTTCTGAAACAAAGTGGGATTTATTGTGGCATTAAGAGCCAAGGGTAAGCTCCTTTGCTCCTTCTGATTCTCTTGTTTATCAAGTAGCAGATGTGATAAAAGGGGGATTCAACATCCAGTCAATATCATAGCTGTATCCAGGCAAGCAGCTGACCTATAGGATTTTGAGAAGTGTCTTGTTCTACATGTATAAATGTTCCTCACTTTTTATGTTATAATACCCTTTTCTTTTTAAAAATGCATATTGCTCATTTTATTTTGCAACAGCTTGCAGGTTTTCATCCTACCAGCTGCTGAGCATTTCCAGCAATGCTCTGGTTTCTTTCAGTTTGGCTGTATGAGCATGGCATCTGAGGACTAAATACCTTGGAGAAATGAGTCCTGTTCATTTTAACATTGTCTTTTTCATTTCTTGCTCGAAAATGCTGTACCTATCTACCTGCTTGTGCTAGTTAAGGAATATAGTAACAGCACCAAAATGCAGTAAAAAACCAAACTAAATCCTACAAAGGTGGGACTGGACCATTTTTCAGTGCAAGTCTGTAGCAGCAGTTTAATGTTAGTTGTGAGCTTGTCCTAGATATAAAGGCACTATGGAGTGCAGAAGGCAAATGCCAGGACACTAGATTGAACTTAATTAATTTATGAGATTGCAATGCTTCTTTCAAGTGCCAAGCAAAGCTTTCTGCTTGCATTGACTGTTGCCAGAATTGCAGTACTGAGCAGGGTTAGGCAGCTGCTAAATAATTCATGGGATGTAGCGTGTTTAAAAAATGCCTTCTGATAAATTTCCATTTTTATAGACAATCCAAGGAGTCAATATACCTGTCTGACTTTGTATCAATAGCTGTAAGCTCCTGGATGATGCCATGCCTTCCTGAGCAGCCTGGAGTACAAGGAACACGAACACACTGGGCTGTCTCTCAATATTCTTCTGTATCAAGCAGGCAATTAAATTCCAAGGAGGCTGTTTCCATAATATTTTCTATTATAGAAATTATGTATTTTAGCTTTTTTTTTTCTTTTCCACATATTTGTCAATATTTTTAATTTGCGTTCTTTCCCACTATGAAACAAAAAAAAACCCCCACCCTTTATTTTTGTTGCATTTATGCTTTGGCAGGACAGTATTTCTGCATAGCTGTTTTGGTTTTCTATCTGAAAAGGTGAATACCATTGCTATGCAGTGCAATCTGGTGATAGCAACGAGAGCTGAATACCCTCATGGAGTTTGCAGGCATTGAAGGATCCACCAGCTGCTGGATGATACTGGCAAGGATTCACACAGCAGTGAATGTCTGGGCTAAAGGAAGCCTTTGCTGTGTACTCCTGGATGCTCTGAACCCATTTCTACTTGTTCTCTTGCCAGCCTGAGGCTGGCCAGTAAATAAAATGCAATTGGTTGAGTCTTTCCTTTGCCTGATGGATGCTGAAGTGAATTCTGCAAATCCAGTCTGATTTAATTTATGGCAGAGAAATATCATGTGTGTTTAATGGGAGTTCCTTTGCACAGATTTTGTCCAGGAGTCCAACTTGAAAAGAAGTATATTTCTCTGTATTGTGCACTCTTCTGGTTACATGTGAGCGCTTCCATTGGCTGTATTGATTTCTAAAAAATTATCTCCAAACTCTGAATGACAATTGCAAAAATTAAGGGGTTATTTTTCCAAATCTTCCACAATTTCAGATAAAGTACATTAAATAGGGATATGCATGCTTAGGAGTAGCAGTTGCCTCCTGCATATTCAGAGCGAGTGCTTATTATTCTGGAGTCACAAAAAGAAAGAAACCTGTTTTTCAGATATAAATCATGCAAACTCCCTTGTCTCCATAGTCTTCTAAACACCTCTAAAAATGCACTTTGCATTAAATTTACTAAGACACAAAGTGTGCACTGAAAGGTATTAAGAGTTTGACACACTGGTATTTCCCAACATTTTAAAAGTCCATCTTTTTTCCTTGCCACCCTTTAGTCCTAAGTGGCCACAGATGAATGATCATTCTGAAAAGAAATACAGGAGTGTGGGATAAATACTTAGCAACAGGAGACTATAATGAGAGACAAATTAAACAGGTGATTTACTAGTTTAATAAATTCAGTATATATGAAGAAAAAAACCCCAAAAACAAAACAAACAAAAAAACCCTGCTTATTTTGAGGAAATGTTTTAACAGACACTAGAAAGGGGAAAAAAAACCTATTGTCTTCTCTGCTGTTCGCAGTGGGCTTCTGTGCCATTTTTTCTCCAAATTTCAGGTAATCATGCAGAAGCATGCATTTACAATTAGTAATAAGGTCGAATCAAAAGAAGATTTACATCACATTTTTGTGACTCTCAAACATGTAATACTAATGATGAGGTAGATAAAAAGACATTTTAGTCAGACCTACAGCAGGGTTTCATTTTCTTTACTTTGGTCTGTATTTTGTGTGTGATGTATTACATTCCTCCTAGCACATAATATTTATACACCCTTAATTCCTGCAAAATGCAAGTCTTTATGACCTTCGGGTCATCATCTGTTCCTGAATGCTTTTATATATTATAAGGTTTAGAGGTTAGTACACTATATAATATATTTCTTATATTACTGTGCTTGTTAAAAAGTATTGAATGCAGCAATTGCTGGCCAAAGGCTCCACACAGTCTGGATGTCTCAGGGTTCACTGTTAATGAACTGCCTTGGTCCAGTTGAAAAAAAAAAATAAATGAAGGATAATTTGGGTTAAGTTCCTTAGACAGTGTTATACAGGACTACAGGTTAAATAATCCACTGAAATTTAACATATTTCTGTCTAATAAGTCCAGGTGATGAAAAAATGCAGAAGTCTTTCCTCTCAATGTTTGTTTGATAGACTGAATAATTTTACAGATAGACTGAAAGCACCCGAAAGACCACAGCATACTAGCTGGGGTGCTCATGCAGCATAGAGCAGGTGGTTATGATTCTGAAACTTAAAATGAGCACAGAACCAAATTAGCTAGAACCAAATACTATTTACAAGTGGGTGACTAAGGCATGAAAAAAACCAGCACACTATACTAGATATATAATAGGGATACAGTACTATTCTGCACTACAAAGCTAGAACTCAGCACAGAAGCTCACAGCTTAAAATTAAATTATTCAAAATTTTGTTTCTCCAAACACAGGAATTCTCTCAAATAATGAAGGAAAGTTCATCTTGCAGTATTTGCTCTCATTAAAAACAGATTGTGCATTTGTCAGTGCTAGTAAACTCTAGGTCTACTGTGGTCCAATTCCTTCAGTACATTAATATAATAAGGACAGAAGATAAGATATAGATGATAATTGTACTTTTTCTTCTCTGTTCTCCTTTATTGTTGTTTGTAAGTCTTGGAATATTTAGAAGACACAGAAAATGCAAGCCATTACAGTAATTGCAACTGTAATTTAAAAATGCAATTTGGTTGTGAATTCATGGATATATTACCAGATATAAGAAAATTACAGACCTCTTTCAACCTGAGTTGGAGGGATGAATAGCTTATGAGACTCCTTTGATAGTCCTTTATATCTCTCTCTCTTTATTTTTTAATTTCTTTTTTTTTTTAATTAAAGAATCCCTCATTTTCTACTGGACTTTAAAAACTTGCTCAATGCTGCATAAACTCTGCATAGCCTTGTATTTGAATGGAAAGTTAATGACTTGAAACAAAATGACAAATGTATCAGTCATATTTTTCCATTCTGTACACTAGCAGGGAGAAAAAGAGATTATTTTCTAGGTTTACAATTAAAATTAATGAGGTGCTATAAACCAAAATATGTGCTTCAGGATGAGAAGTGGTAGATTATAATCAATTTTTATGTGTGTATGTAGATTATAATGAATCCATTAGATTGCTTTTATATTCATGTTATTAATGGTTTCTCTGCTTTGCTTGGCATTTTAAACTCACGTAAGAGATTCAATACCGTGAACAGCACAAATATTAATTCCCGAGGAAAGAGAAATCGATATTTTACCTTCTATTTAATTGAAATTAAAGCAAAAGTTTCCTGATCATAATTTTGAGGATACCCTTGAGAAATCCTGAAACAGATTTGTCTTAATTTAGGGGGTTTATGTCCAAGAAGCTGCCATGCAAGGAATTCATTGAATTTTCAGCATCTATGGTTCATCCTACTAACTTCCTCTGGAAACAGCCTTGGGCTACAACAAGTGTTAAGTTGCTCACTATTTCCAAGCCCAATTTGATTGCATACACATGGTGAATGCAAGGCAAATAGTGTGCTCTTTCACTGTGGGCTGATTGATCACTGTCTGTTAATATCTTTTAGCAAAGTTTCTATAAATTAACACATGGACTAATTAATGAGTGATATTGGGTGCTTTAGCCTGGTTTTCAAAGAAAAAAAATAACGACTGAAATAATCTTTAGAGGTCCACAAACAATAAATGGGCCGTGTTCCCTCGGCTTTCTGGGACAATATTCCAGAATCAAAAAATAACTGAGTTCAAAGGTATCTCTGGAGATCATGCTGCTTCTTGATTTAATTGTTAAAGTAGAACACTTGTCCTCTATCAAATTTAGTCCAGTTGAGGCCCACACAAAGCAAGTGTGTGCTTATGAGTTGGCTTTTCTGCCAAAACCCTTCCTAAATGAAGGATCTGCAGGACTTTTCAATACCTTGACACATTATGATGATGGCCTGCTTTAATCTACACAACTTGTCACTGAGTTTATTTGGATTTTAAAAGAGAACTGTGCATTATCTCCTTTCTAACCATGTTTAATTTGATTATAGTACACCAAATAGCCCGGACAACCACAGAAGTCATACAAAGTCATAAAAACTGTGGCATAATCTATCCATAGTGCACACACTAAACCTGTATAAAAGAGATATCAGAAAATAGTCATTTCTCATTTATAACTCATCACTGTACAAGATTTGATATCTATTACTTCCATGGGATTAGGGCTGCTTTTCTGCATCAGGAGCTCACATATTAAGTAAAACAAAAAAATATAGAACCTCTTCAGGTGTAAAACAGTTTAAAATCAATGAAAATCAGTTAATGAAGTATCATACAGAGCAAAGGGGAGAAAGTTCTCTGTTAGTAGCATCCTAAATTTTAACTACTCCCAAAATTGTGTTACAGAAAAAAAACTGGCACTTCTATGTAATTGCTGTTCTAAACTATAGCTAAAAGATAAATGGATCCTGCTTAAACTTCTTAGTACACATAGTGTTAGAGAGTTTAAACATTAGTGTATAGGTATTAAAATAATAATAATTTTGCTTTAATTAGTCTCATTCCATATTAAGTCAGGTTGTCTGTTTCCTGCTCCTGATCATACGAGTAGAATGATATGGAAAAACACATAATCTTAAAAAATCTTTTTTTCCATCTTCTGCAGCTCTCTTTCCTTCTGTACATAATATTTATGTTTTCTATTGGCACACCCAGCAATTATGTTTACTTTTGTAAAGAAAAGCTAAAACTCTGACAAAATTTATAAATATCTGGGCTGATTGACACAAAATAGCTGGGGTGACTTTGCAAACTGACCAACTATAACATAGCTCATACAGTAGCAATGTCTACAAATTGTATTTTTGTTTTTCTTAGCAATGTTTTCAGTTTCAACAAAACTTGTCTAGAATTTCTGGGACACAGCTAGTGATGGCATATTCCTTCTAGCCCTTGCAATGTATGAATGCAGCTCTTTCTTCTTGGTAGACAATGACTTTCTATTGAATACAAAATCTCTTATCTCTGTGATGGCCTACACAGTATCACTTGGGGAACACTGTTCTCCTCTAAGCTAAAATAATCCTGGGTCCTGTGTCCCATTTATGTCCTGGATTATGTAACATATAGTAAAATTGATAAAATTAAATTAAGCATCACTCAGTAGGTGGTAGAAATTCTAAACAAGTCCTTTCATTTTTCTGTCATGATTTAACTCCAGCGGCAACCAAGCACCACATAGTTGCTTGTCTATCCTCCAAGCAGCAGGATCAGGGAGACAATTAGAAGGGTAGAAGCTAAAACCCTTGTGTGTTGATATAAAGACAATCTAATAGGTAAAGAAAAGGCCACAAATGTAAGCAAAGTAAAAGAAGGAATTAATTCATTCTTCCCATGTGCAGGCAGGTGTTCAGCCACATTCAGGATGTGTCATATGTAATAGTTACTTAGGGAGACAAATGCCATAGCTCCCAATGTCCTCCCCTTCTTCCTTCTTCCCCCTTCTTTATATACTGACTATGATGTCAGATGGTCTGGAATATCCCTGGGGTCACTTGAGGACAGTTAACCAGACTGTGTCCCTTCCTAGTGTCCCATACATCTTCAAATTCCTTGCCAGTTGGGACAGTACAAGGTGCAGAAAAGGCCTTGGCTCTGTTCAAGTCCTGCTGAGCAATAACAAAAACATCTCTGTATTATCATCTCTGTGTTCAGCACAAATTCAAAACACAGCCTCATAACAGCCTCGGCAAAGAAAATTAACTCTACCTCAGCCAAATCCAGAGCACTTTCATGCATGTATCATTCACTTACCTGTGACTTACCAGCTGTCAACACCTCAGCATTGCCAAGGTAAAAGTAGCTTGGTCTCTGTTGCTGTTATCCTCAGCATCATCTGCCAAAGGAGCACAGCATCACACAACCTGATCTGATGCCCAGCAAAATAATGCAGTTTGACAGAATGCACCATCAAGGGGGTTGATTGACTGATCTCTGTTGATGTAGCTGTTGGGCAGGCAGCCTGAATTCTGATGGATTATTTGATGAGATAAAGGACTGACTAAAAGAGGGCAAGTATAACTGCATGAGTCACATCTCTAGACTATCCAACAATCTCCCAGCCCTATACACAGTCTAAAGTGTTCATATGGTTTCCTGTGCCTTTCTGGTTTTATTTTTGGCTGTTTTTTAACACATTTTCTGCCTGCTTTGTCTGTTTGGTGTAGAGCTGGGTATGCCCTAAACGATTTTCCATATGCTTTATCTGGTATTTGGGGCTTAAAAAATTAATGCTAATTCTGTTTTTCTCAAGAGTTTAGCCTCATGCAATTTCCTGTTTCTCCTACTTCCCACTGCTGTATCTATACACCAGAGAGACAGAATGCTGGGCTAATGATGAAAACTATTTGCATGGTTTAAGTAGGAGTGATATTGATGACACATAAACACATGCATGCATTCCTGTCTGAACAGAATACAACTTTCTCCTCCATTATATTCTTCTCAACTCCTGGGCAAGATATTTTAATTACATTGATTTCACAGCATTTTAGTTCCTGTTCCTTGTTCATGCTAGTATGCATTATTAATAAATGAAGCCTTTGACCCCTTGGGAGGCTTTTCCTTCCACTTTTCTCGGTAGAATATGTCAACTTATGCCTTTGTTTTCCACCTCTGTGTTCCTGGTGCTGTTCATTCATATATCCTATTTCAGGCCTAATCCAAACAGTAAAGCAAAGAATTTTTTGCAGGTTAGAATTGTGTGCAATACTTAAAATTAAACTGTGTTACCTATGGCTTTTTTTTTCCTGCTTTGATTTGGGTTATAGCAATTTTTTGAGGAACTTAATAATTCTTTCGATATGGTATCCACATGTTTACTTACCAGCTGCTACTTATTAGTTGCCTGCCTTCATAACTGTGAATACGCATGTGTTTCTCTTTATTCTTTACTGCTGGTAGAAGACCCATCTATTTATCCATTTTAACTCAAAGTACACTTTCCTATCAATTCCACAATATCAAGTCTTTATTAGCAATGGAGTATGTGGGTCCCACTATTAGGAGCTCTGCTGCCAAAGTTAGTTGTCAAATATTTTTCATACCAATTGCAAAATCTTTATATCTTTATAGCATAAAGTTTAGAAGGGTTTTCAGTCTTAAAATGAGCCTAAAATTTTGCAAGCATTTGCAAATGCCTGTGGGTCAAGGAAAAATAATGAAGAATTAAGAAATTGCCAGCATAAGATGTAATGAATGTTGCATTTGTAAGGTTCTTACATGTTTTTATTTTAAAACTTCCATTTAAATGCAAATTCTGACAATTAAATTGTACTTTTGTTACTTTGTTATACCACAGTTACTGCTTTTCACCTTTCCAGACCTGGCTCATAGCAAGGACAGGAGTCACCTTGGTCTCCTGAAAGTGCCATTTATATCAAGTACCCATCTTCTGCTGAATTTCTGGCTAACATGTTTTAGGGAAGATCTGCAGAGTGAAGAAAGCAAATGCTCAAAAAAAATTATGTCATACCTATAGAAATCTTTCCATTGAAAAGTTCAAACCCTTGCAGAAGTCATCTTACCTAAATGTAACTCTTTTATAGTTAGCACTTTGGCCTGGGCTAGGTATTGAAATTTTTTTGCATTGAACAGAGAGAAAACCTTGTACTGGTTTGGGTCATCTTTCCACTACTAAGAGAAGAGTCCAAGACCAGGAACAAAGGGTTTCTCTAGCATAAATGACAACCTCTAACACTCAGATATTAGTAGATATTAGGTAATATGGATTCCCTCCTTTTTTTCTGTTACTTCCTGCTGTTTCTCAGGGTCATGCCTATTTTTTTTCTGGGCAAGGTACAAATGCAAAGACACATTTAGTGTGTCTTAAGGATGGCAAAGGACTCTCAGATCTACAACTCTGTGTTAAGTTAGAAGTCATGGGAGAATACTTTTGCAAAGGAATATTTATGTGAAAATCCTTGCATAGATTTTCCTCTGTTGTCTGAGAGGTGCCTCCATGCCCAATCCCTTGTCTGTGCCTGTCCTTTACCCAGGCAGCTGTCAGTGTGAAGCATGGCTGTTATCATCCCTTTTCTGACTCTCTGCCCTTCCAAAGAAAACAGCAGCTATGAGAGCCAACTCTCCAGGCTTCTGCCACCCACAGGGCTCATGGCCCACACAGGAGACTGATGAATAATATTTATTCCTTTGCATCACCTTTCAGGTACACAAGGCTTTCTGCAAACTTATTCGTGTCTGATATAGCCTGTTCCTTCTAGAAGGTAGCTGCTCATAGCCTTCTTTATTTTGTCTGCAATTCACCATCATCAGGGATATAAAATTTCCTGGGCTAATCAGAAATAGCTTTCATTATTTGTGGCTCTCTGTGGTTGTCCTCCTTGCCATTGGCTTCAGATAAACTTTACCACTGTGACTTAAAAAATTGCTTAAAGGCCATTTTGGTGATTTTAATAACTAGCTACATACATTGCATTCATTATATCATCATCATTATTATTACTATTACCACAACATTAAAATATGTAATAATATTTTTTTAAATAAAAATACATAAAATGCAATGTTGGGAATTACTGGGAAAGAAATAGACAAGAAAAACTGAAAACATCTTTATGCTGTTATAAATTACCAATTTACATTGTCAATATGGTGTGTGATCCCGTCCCCTGCTTTTTATTTTTCCCCCCAATTGATATGATAAAAGGTGATCAGAAATCTGGAAGCATCACTGTAGTTTTCTGGATGAATAAGCTTTGACTCCTCAGCTTTAAAAAGACATGTCTCTGGGTGACACGACTGGAGACTATAAAATAAGACATGCCAGGTGAATACAAAGTGAGTGTGCACTGTTGCTTCTGTCATAAGAGCAGAAACAAATGCAGCAAATTAAATTTGGGGAGGGAGGGAGAATGAGTATAAACAAAAAAAGATGTTTCTTCACTGAACAACTAGTTAAGTTTTGTACAGTTCTCACTGTATTGAGGATGCTGAAATTTTACATGGTTGCTAAAAGCAACTCATGATTTTTGCAGAGGAAAAAATACATAAGTGCTTCTTAGGTGCAAAGTCAGCACATTTATGTCCAGAAGTAATTTAATTACAGATCATTGAAGACTGGAAGGGTTTTCTGGGAAAATATTGCTGTATACTTGCTTAGTTCTTGTATTCTTCCCTACTAGTTGTTATCAGAAATGGATTACAGAACAAGAAAGATGATTGACTTAACCTATTCTAGTTAATTTTTTCTATTTCTTCTTGCTGCCCAAAGAAATATAATTTAGCTGTGATCACTGATTGTAGGCACAGTAGTGACTGTGTTCTGGCTGTGATTAAGTTAGAGTAACTACCAGCCCTGACCACCTGCCCTAGTTGTTCATTGTCATCCTTTCTTCAGTGCTTATGGTGCCCCCTGCCCTGGGATAACTGAGCACAAATGCAGGTGTAGCCATTGCCCACCTTCTTTCTGACAAAAAAAATTCCAGGTTTAAAAGAAGCTCTTTTGTTGTTGTTGTTGTTGTTGTTGCTGCTGTTGTTGTTGTTGTTGTTATCTTGCATCACTTGTTCTGAACTGAGTTAGGAGAGGGAGTAAAGAGCTTGGTTCTGAGTGAACCACGCAGTTGTTTAGCATGCTAATTATGCAGGCTAATGTAAATTAAGCTCTCTGAGTTGAACATCCTTTTGCTCCCTGCTGCCTGCTCTGCCTCTGCCATCAAGTTCAGGCCCCCTGTGGCAGGGCTGACTAATGCACATGCTGAACAGCTCTGTAGCACCAGATTCCACACATTAGAACTGACTGGGATCCATTACTGCTTACCTCTGATTTGAACTTGAGTTGGCTTGGGATGTGCTGCACAAATAGACCCACATATGGGTTTAAACCACAGCTGAGCTGAGAAATTTTGCATGAATTTCACAGCAATAGGATGCCTTTGTTCAGATAGCCTTCAACAGAAAACCACATCATGTAAGAGACAGAGTCAAGCTTGGAAATATGTGCCTTATCTTGTGGGCATTGGCATCCCAAATTAATGCATTGTACAACTGCAAAAAAGGTGTTTTGTTAACAGTAAGTCTCCTTTCTAACTGCTGGTGCTTGCATGGGAGAAATAAAATAAATATTCAGGTCTCAAAAGAGATTATCTTCTGTACCAAGCAACTTCCTTTGTAGAGTCAAAGGGTTTCAAACAAGAGTTCAGATGGTTTTATAAAATGAAAAATTTAAAAAAAAAAATCTGTATTAGAAAATAACTTACTTTTGAAAGATTGCTTCTAAACTAAAACATTAGTTATATGTTTTTTATCATAAGCTAAAGATTTAAGAATTCCAATTAAGAAGTATGTAATTTCCAGTTCTAAATACATTGAGGTTTTGGTTGGGTTGTTGGGGTTTTTTTTTTTCCGCCCAAAGGCACTTCACCCTGTAATTTACACTAGAAATAATTTAGAAATTTATCTCCTGAAATCAATTTTATTCTGATTTTATCCTTTGGTACTCAGTTCTAATTAAATTTTCATACCAGTTTTACTGTTCCATCTCAGAATCTGAATGCCTGGGAAAAAGCATTTTCAGCTCCAAAGTCATAATTTCTGATCAGATTTGCTTTTCTGCTGCTACTTTGTTACCTTTCTAAAGATGCAACTGTAACTTATATAGTCAGAGATATTGATTTTTTTAGAATTTTCTATGTTTTATGTCTTGATAATAAAATGTGACTGTTATTCAAATAGGTGTGTTTTAAAGAATTTCTCATATCTTTGACAAACCCCAGAATAAAACTGCATAATTCCTGATTAAGAAAACATGAAGCACTTACTAATGAAATGCCAAAAATGAGACAGTAGATCAGACTGAATTTCCTACCTGCTCAGGGAACTCATAGCTGACATAAGTATCCCACAGGTCATGTGTAAGGGCTGCTTTGTCTGTGATAGTGCCATGTATGGGAATGGATATCATCTCTTTTTCTTTCCTAAATCTGCCATCAGTGTCCTTTAGTCTTTTAAAATTCAGCTTAACATGGTGGCTGGACCACATAGTGGTTGATTTATATGCTGTCACCTCTCAATTCATACATATTTGCATTTTTTTCTCACATCTTTGTTTCATGGTTCACATTCTTTTCCAAAAGAAATGTTGAATTTCAAAAGAAATCAGAATATTTACCCCTAAAAATACTCAGCATCTTCAAGCTGCAGTTGACACTTATATTTTCAGCAACCTTGGTGCCCCATCTGAATGATGCATGAAAAGATGCTCAGTACTTACTTCCATGAGAGACAATATTCCTGAGAAAAAAAATATCTTGAAGAAGATGTATTTATATTTTCTTTTCCATATATCTATATCTACTCTAAAATTTACTAATGGTGGAATCAGGAGTAGTCTTTGTATACAGTTTTATTTTCATATTCAAAATGTTAAAGGCTCTGCAGAAACGTCTTACTCTCATCCTGACTTTCTGACAGTAAAATCCTTGCTTGTTCCTTTTTAATCTCTTTAATGTCAGCTAGGTTTCACAGAGTTGTAAAAAAATCTAGCCAAAAATGAAACTCAAAAGATCATCTGGGCCAACATTTTGTGGGAAAGGGAGTCTCCTTGGGATTATCTAGCACACTGTACCATTGAGTAATGGAAAACTCCAAATTTGACTTTAAAAAAACCAGCAAAACAAATTTTAAAAAAACAAACAAAAAAAAAAAAACCCCAAAAAAAGGAACAAAACAACAAAACCAACCAACCAAAAAAAAAAAAATCCACTCTCCAGTTTGTCCATTGCTGCAGGACCCAGCTGCAGAGGTTTTGGGTCAGTCTAATAGATGGACTCTCATAGATGTGTGCTAAGGATTTTAAGCTAAGATAGAAAAGACAGAGTGTATTTGTATTGCTTGGATGGTATTGATGAGGTGAGAGGATATCCTTGAGGGCTGGCCCCTGTAAACACCCTTTTTAAATGCAAAACAAGGCGACTTAGTAACAATATCTGAAAAAAATATAACTGTCAACTGTATTAGTAGTTTTACTGACTTCAAGGTGGCTGATGTCAATAGCATTTAAATAATTATTATGTACACAAAAAAAACAGGCAAAGTTAAAATCATCAAAGGATTGATTTTGTTTGGTGAAAAAATTATAGAAGTGAAGAGCAGTAAACATAAACCTTAAATCAAGCAACAGTTTCTCAGCACACAGCATGAAGGGAAGTCTCTTAGACTGGCTTATGGAGGAATTAATTAGGTAATGTATTTAATGAATCTAGAGTACTTTGAGGAATATGAAGTGCTTTATAACTGCTAGGAATTTTATTTCCTAATTTCTTAATTGTGTATTTATTTACTTTAAATTATGTAAATTCCAAAGCAAATATAAAAACATCAATACCTTACTACTTTGGGAATTTAGGAGCTCAGTTTCATAACTTCCTCAAGGAATATTGGGAGGGGGGGTGTATTATTTCAATACTTTTAATTTTAATAGTTCTGTGCAAACTTCATTTGATCCTTACATAATTTCTGCTCATAATGAATCACTGGGAAAGTTTGCTGCAAAAAATACATGGCATACTTAGTGTCAGAACTCCATGGTCACTCCCTAAAAGGGCCAAGTTCTCTTGCTTTTTACTTTTGTGTATCATTCAGTAAAGATCCATACAGGCTGCACAGGAATTATCTGTGGGACCACAAGGACACAGAATCTTTCTGGAAAGTAATTGCCCTTCCTACCAGAGTATAGACTCATTAATTAGGGTATTTTCTGTCATTCTCTCTTTTTCTTTCTTCTTTTAGCATTCACAATGGCCACATGATGCACAGAAGAAAGGAAGACCTTTGACTTGGAGCTTAATATAACTCTGCAGGACATACGTGTGTTCTAGGAGTTGTTACTCATTATGGCTGGTGCCATCTCTGAGATCATAGTGCTGAGGTTGTGGAAAATGGAACTCTCACTGAATTTTTTTGCCTCTTGGGTGTTTTCAATTAGCAGAAAAATTTATTTATCAAGGGACTAAATGCAATTTGAATCCTCAAACTCTTGCTTTGAACCTCTTTGTTAATTTCACTAATTATAGTATCCACTGTTTCTAGTAAACTCTGAAAATTATCCCAGACTAATATGAATTGTAACAAAAAAATCTTCTCCTAAATATTGTCTGGAGTTAGCAGTGATCTCAAAATCCATGGTTTCTGAATTTTATTAGAAAGCTCAAATTTTTCAATAGAGAGTAACTTTCCAGTATATTTTGCTTCTGTAATAATATTTTCCTTTTTGTTCTTCCTTCTCTCAGTTGCATATTAATTTGATTCTTCTCCCATTACCCTGCTGACTTTTTCCATTCCTCCCTGTGTGTTTCAATCACTTTTATAAAACCCAGCTGTCTGGCAAACTCTTTCAAGCCCTTTTTTTTTTTTTTTTTGCACCACTGAACTGATTTTGACAATAAATTGCTCGTGGCAGAGCATGTATTCTCTATGAACTAATGCAAGAACTGCTCAGCAACTGCATGACTGTCCAGTTATTTTAAATTTTCTCATAATAATGAAGTACAGAACATGCAAGCTTTTTGATCATGTTCTCCTTGAGGCTTTGCCCTGTGTTCTGCTGGTTGAATCTTCCATCATGTTTGTGTCCATCTAGACCATAGGAACTTTGGCTTGGTCAGGGAAGATTGGGTTTGAGAATATGTAGGCCAACTCAGCATCCACAAGTCCCTGGGCCCTGACAGAATGCAGGTGCTGAGAGTTGATGTACACCATATCAAGGCAGCCCATGATCATCTTGAAGGGCTGTGACAATCAGAAGAGGTGACTGAGGGCTTGAAGAAAGGAAATGTCACTCATATCTTCAAAAAAGGGTGAGAAAGAGGACCCAGGGAACTACCAAGCAGTCAGCTTCACCTCAGTCCCTGCAAAGGTGATGGAGCACCTTATTTTAGAGGCCATCTCTATCTGCATTAATGGCAAGAATGTGATCAAGGCAGTCAGCATGAATTCATTAAAAGTAAATCATGCCTGACCCAGTTGCCTTTCATGATGAAAAAATTACCTGCATGGATGAGGGCAGAGTAGTGGATATTTTTACCTCAACTTCAGCAAGGCTCCCAACACTGTCTCTGACAAGATCTTCACAAGGAAGTTCAGCAGGAGTGGACTGGGTGAGTGGGCGGTGAGGTGGACTGAGAACTGACCAGCCAGCAGATCCCAGAAGGTGGTAATCAGTGGCACAGGGTCCAGTTGGAGGTAATTGCATAAGCTCAGGATCCTATTAGCAGCCTGTATGAACTCTTTCTTGGGAGCCAGAAGTTCCCCTTTAGCTCCTTCAATTATTTTATGTACAAGATTTGTAAAACATGAGCAACAAAAATCAAATTAATTCACTAGCAAACCAAACATTTACGGGCATTCAGCTGATCTCTAGTGATCCATTGTTTTACCTTATATAGTTAAATGCTAATATACTAATATACTAATAGTTAAATTACAATCTTATAGTTCTGATTTATTTGTTTTCATAGACTGCTTCATTTTTAACTGCTGACTGGGAATTTCTTTTTATAATAAGCTTTTTTTAATTAAAAAATTATGATGCATTGCATGGGAATGGGTCAGGTTTTTTGAAAAACCTTCATTTTATGAAAAATTGGAAAGCATTTAGAAGTTGACTAAAGATCCTCTTTGACATTTTCAGAATGAAAATTTAAATTTATTTTTTTAATATTAGCACTTTTCTCCTGTGATTCTGAGTCATTTTTGTTTCAAAGATTAAAAAGGTCAAATCAAAATGCTGTGGTTTAAAATTAAATATTTTAAATTATTAAGTTGAAACCTAACAAAGAGATTATGAAAAAAAAAAATTATAGCTCCTGCATTTTATCCCAAGGGGGGAAAAATACATAGCCTGACTAATGTTTCTTATTTGGAAAAAACATTTTTTCACCATGTTTCTTTAACCTTCATATTCATATTTATCCAGATCTATTATATTTGCCTTCTTTTCAAGTAAGAGAAAGAAAATGCCTTGAAAGTGCCTGGTAGCAAAACTTATTTCATAGCAAAATATAAATTTTCCTTTTTCCCTTTAACCATGTGACTACTAAACCCCTTGCTTTGAAATATTAAAGCAAATACTTCCATTTTGAAATACTTTTTCATGCAGATGGGAAAATGTCAATGGATCATGGAGTTTACTCAGCCTCCTCTTTATTCTGGTCATTTTTGATTAGGAAACTCCTCACTTCTAATAAATAAGTAAAGCTAATATGCTCTGATGTTTAAGTTATCCTAGTGGGAATGCTGTACTCTGGGTTATTGGTTTACCTCTCACTGGAATCACAGGTTATAAGAGTGTACTGGCTGTCACACAATACACAGGCCCAGTTCTGCTTTTGGTTATTGCAGCAGGTTTGCAAGGCTGACTACCAAATGAAGCAATAGAGTACTAAAGAGAAATCAAATAGAGAGGTTTTACACTTCCAGTGACATGAAGAAAGGATTACTCTTGTTCTGTTCGTACTGAAAAGCAATTATTTTGTAATGATGATCACAAATTATCCTCATAATAATGAATCTTTGCTATGGTTTAAAATGCTTCTAATTTATTACACATATTTGGCATATTATTGACAATGATTACATTGGATGGTACTACCACCCCCGCAGTTTTGTGAAATTGGAAACTGATTTATAGCTACAACAGTTACACAATCATGTAGATGTCTTTATTGAATAAACATATAAAAAGCAAAAAAAAAATTCCCTAAAGTTATAGGAGGGAATGGTGTCCTCGAGGACAGGCAAACCTAAGCTACTGCTGGGAAAA
This sequence comes from Regulus satrapa, assembly GCA_013396955.1. Classification (NCBI taxonomy): domain Eukaryota; kingdom Metazoa; phylum Chordata; class Aves; order Passeriformes; family Regulidae; genus Regulus; species Regulus satrapa. Next base: position 540,363 of record VWZN01002297.1, on the reverse strand, counting down.
ATGGAAGATGGGTCATCCTTACAGTACTAAGGGGCACACTGCAGCACAGCAGTGAATTGTGGTGTATGGGGGTGTTTACTGAGCCAAGGAAACCCCTGAGTAAAGACAGATTCTTTAAGAGGGCCTGTAGGGATAGGACAAGGAAGAATTTTAAACTAGAAGATAATAAGTTCAGACCATATAGGAGGAAGAATTTTTATATGAGTGGATTGCAGAACTGGAACAGGTTGCCCAGAGAGGTGGTAGATGACTCATCCCTGGAAACACTCAATGTTATACTGGACAGAGCTCCGAGCAACCATATCTAGTTAACCGTGTCCCTACTCCTTGCAGGACTAGATGAATTTTAAAGGTCCCTTCCAACTCAAAACATGCTATGGCTCTGTAATTCTGTGTGTTTTGCAGCCACAGGGGGTTATCCCTTGTCCCAGAGGTGTCCCTGTTCCTTTGGCTTACCAGGAGGTCAGCAAGGTGGAGCAAGGCTCACTATTGACAGGGTGACCCTGCACAGGCAGTGAGGGCTGCAGCTACAATGGTGCTTGCAGGAGTGGCCTGCAGATCAGCTATGTTCTGAGACTGAAGCACAGGAGATGCTATCAGTTCCCTTTTTCAGCTCTCAGGAGACTAACTTAAAAGTAAACCAAAACCACCTTTTTAAAGGGAATTCTCATTTCGCTGCTGCAAGCATCTTGCTTTGTAGCAAGAGTGAGTCATGCAGGGAGATCATGACAGGCAGAGGTAGGAGCAGGACAACAACTGAGACGACAAACTATGTACTGTGACACCCTGAGATGGCCTCTGAGTGGCTCTCTGAGGGAACTGATGGGCTTTATGCTACTGTCAGCTCCCTTTGCTCACAGATGGCAAGCTGACAAGAAGGGAAATAGCTACACTTATCAATGAAGTAAAAGATTTATATCATCAGGAGATGGGATGCCTCCACAGTGTGGGAAGTCATGGTGTAGAAGCACTAAGTAGTTTTAAGCAGCTACAATTACATGATCTCAGCTCATTATTGCTGTTATAAATAAAAAAGTTAACAGTAATAAAATACAAAGAACTAGGCTCATGTCAAATGCTGCATGAGTGAACACTGTGAAGCAAAACCATTTTTGCTGTCCTTCACAGAGTCTGGAAAGAATAATGTCCTCATATTGAGTGGGAATAATGAGTAGAAGTCAGCTCAGCCTGGAGCAGGGATGCTGCTGTTGCCTCCTCATAGTTGGTGGAACCATCATGGGGACAAATGTCCTGATCCTGCAGAGAATGCAGGCCTGAGGAGACAGGACGTCTTAGCTGTTTTCAGGTTTTGGAACCTAAGACAATAAATATAGGCCCTATATTTTCTGAGTTCTTATTTGTAATGAAAATCTACCTCACTGAGATATCTGTTTATTTCAAGAACACAGTGTCATCCTGACCTTGAAATAATTCTTCTGCTCTGAACATCACTGTCCTGATCTCAGTTCCATCACTGAATTGGGTCATAAAAAGGTTCAAATCCAGATCCTTTTTATGCCTACAAGCATGTCCTTTTAAATCAAAGCTATTCTTCAGAGACACAATACAATAACATTTTTAAAAACTAATTAATAAAACTGCTTTTTTAGTTTTCAGAGTCTAGCCTGAAGTGTCAAATTTTCCTTTGCCAAAGATATTTCTAAACCACTTTTTTTTACCCAAGCCTCAATGTCATATGGAGTTTTGTAATTTACCCAGAATAGACATTTGGTGTAGGTTCTAATATGAATAAGTAATGGAAAATGTACCTGGAAGAAAATAGAGATAATCTAAGGATATTTTACCTGTTCTCTATTCAATAGTACCTTTCAGGATCAGCAAGCCTGACCCATTTGCCTATTATCATCTGCTGCTGATGTGAAGACTCTCTTTTCTCAGCAACTTTCTCAATGAAAATAGAGCAAGACCTCAGATGCACCTCAGGATCATACTCATCCTGCTTCATTTTTACTCTTTTTCAGTGGCAGTAGGTATGCCACAGGAAGCAATAAGTCCTCTCTTACCACTCTGCAGAGACATCACAGCAGTATGAAGAGAGCAAGTGATACATTTTACAAACTGATTGCATAGAAAGTGTGTAAAGTGCAGACAAATTATTTAATAAAATAAATGCATAATGTCTTTAAAGCAGTTTCTGAAGATGCCTAGAAGTGTGTGCTCTCTGAAAATGATAGTGTAATCCTAAGGGTGCTTGAAATAATACTTTTATAGAAAGAGCAACAGTGTTGTTTATAAATTGATTTGTAGAATATTAGCTGTACTTTGTCATACTATTAAAAGATTATCAGCTTTAAGACCCAAATAAAAACCTCACAGATCTTTCAATACTACATCACGTTTACAGCTCAATTATTTAGATGAAGAAACTTTAAGTATTCCTCATAGGAACCCTCATGTTGGAAATAGGGGACAGTGACATACTTATAATTCCCTTATCATAATCAATATTAACATGGTCCCATCCCAGTATTAAGACAGAGGTTCACTGCTCTGGAGCCAATGTAGAAACTGCCCTACTGATTCATAGATTCCTCCAATTTTAAGGATTTTGCTGTCATGATGATACATGGAGACACGCCATGATGCATGAAAGACATGTCATGTTTATAAAATTATACAAAATGAAACAACAGTATGAGAGACAATAACTTGTTCTGTATCTCTATGGCTGGTTTCATCCTCCTGCTGCTGTGATTCTGCTTTCCTCTTTTCCCCACTCCTTTCAGCAGGGAACTACCACTAATCAGGAAATCATAGGATATTTTGGGTTGGGACATTTAAAGGTCACCTAGTCCAACCTCTTGCAATGAGCAAGGACATCATCAACTGGATCTGTTTGATCAGAGCCCTGTGCAACATAACACTGAATATTTCCAGGCATGAGTCACCTGTAATCTTTCTGAGCAACCTGTTCTAGTCTTGCAACACCCTTATTATAAAAAAATTCTCCTTATATATAGCCTGAATCTATTTTGTTCTAGTTTAAAGCCATCCTTCCCTGTCTTATTCCTAAAGGAATGGTTAAAAAAATCTGCCCTTCTATTTCTTCAAAATTCCTCTAAGCTGCAATAAGGTATTCCTGGGTCCCTCTCTTCTCCAGGCTGAACCCCAACTCTGTGCCTTTCCTTGAAGGAGAGGTGTTCCATTCCTCTTGCATGACCCAGATGATAATGGTTCAGATAAAATGTCATGATGGGAGAGTTTTGGGATGGAACTGGATTTTTATGAGGGAGTGAGACAAACCCTTGCTTTCAGCCATAACCCTAAAAAGCCTTAAATATGCACCGAATATAAGAATATCACAATACATTGTGATACTATGAAGGTGTTTCCAGAGTTGGTTTCCTTGGAAACTTCATATAAATCTGGGGAGAAAGGCAGGAAGAGGCTTTTATCTGCCATTAAAGGGAAATTGATACTTTCTCCTGGGCGAGTTTTCTCTGTTGATGGCTGGCCATGCTTTCATGCTTTGTTGCTTTAACTCCTGGATTGTTGCTTAGACTCATGCGAGAAGCACAAGCAGAGTCAACTTCCAGTAGGATTGAAAGTTTAATTTGTGTTGATATAAACTGCTATCCAGTGGCTGGTTGTTTTGCACAGGCCTTTAACCCTGAATGAAAACAAACCAACAAAAAAAAACCAAAAAAAAAAAAAAAACCAAAAAAACCAAACAAAACAAAAAAAAAAAAAAAAAAAACAAAAAACAA
>VWZN01002297.1:523346-536609 GCA_013396955.1 Regulus satrapa | reverse complement strand
AAAAAACAACAAAAACCAAAAAAAAAAAACCAGGTTAGTCTGCTCACCTCTCCACTCAGCTGTGGACTTTGTGTTGGACTTTATCTATTGATTCCTATAACAAAATAATGACTTCAGTTAAATTAATGGGAAAGTACCATGTACCCCTTTAAAGGTAAGATTTGCCCCTGGAATTTTCCAACCTAAGAGCTGGTTTCAGAGTCTGTTAGAAAAAAGTGCTGGTTTTTCATTGCTGCAGATGATTTAATGCCCAGAAAGACCATTACTCAACTTCTACCAGATCTCCAAAGCCAAAACCCTATAATTTCTTTTTTGAATCCTTTAAAATTTTTGGAACTGGAAACTATTTTTAGACTGGTTCTACAAGCTTCAGCGAATGCACCAGTTTGTGGCTTGTTGCAAGAATTAACCAGTCATATTTACAAACAGTTGTCTAGATGGAATAGAAACTTCTAGAGACTCACATTTACCTTAGTGAACTGGTGCAAGATGAAAAGGTACATGGTGTTTTCCTGAATCCAACGTATTACCAGTGTGTTTGGTTGAGGAATTTAATGACAGCATTCTCAGATATGATGAGAACCCCTCAGCTTTGCCACTGCTAGTTACCTTCATTCCAGTATCAACAATGATTTTGTTAACAGAAGACTTCTCAAAGGCTTTGCAAAATGTCTTGCTTTGGATGCCTAAACCTTAGAAGCAGTTTAATTTAAATAAAAGTTGGCATAATAAGTAAAAAAAAAAAAACAAATAAAATGAGTTGCTCAAGTGATGTATGAAAATAATATGGCAGAAAATCAAACTGTATTTTCCTCTCTTTGCCTTTATTGATTTCAAGAAAAAGCAGCAGTGTGTTTTCTTGGCTGTCTTGCTCATAACTTCTCAATTTTACTCAATTATTATAACCTTGTTCTGTTGCAAACAGATTTATTTTATGTATGGAAAACTTAAATACATACAGATTTGTCCCAACACTTAACTTTTATTTGAGAACCCACAATTTCTGTGCTAATACATCCAAAGTATATCTGCCAATCACTAGCTCTGATGCACAAAAGAGCACATGCTCTTTACCTGCAGTGCCTACATCAAAGAAAAGATTTACATGGCATCACATAAAAACCTAAATGACTCACAGCACATGTCCTAGCCTTGTGTCAGTTTGCAATCAGTAGTTGCACTGATAGGAGGGACAAGAGATTGCTTATGTCCTTGCTGGTAGGAAGAAGGAGTGCATTCAAAAGACTCACGTGGAAAAGAACATGTTCATTCAGTCTTAGTTCTCTAAAGAACTGGAACTGAACCCAATATATATATGAAATTATGCTCCCTTGTCTTCTATCTAGTTGCTTCATCTTTGAATGTTTTGTTGGACCATTTGCAATACTGGCAGGCAGCTTTAATTAAGATATCTGATGTTCAAAATTACTGTGCTCAAGAGTTCCTCTCCTAACAATCCACATATTTACCCACTGAACAAGTACTTTGTACTAATATTTTATCCCCTGCATTCACTAACAGATTGCTGAAGTGTTCTGTAAATTATACAGATTTACTCCAACCATGATTGCTTGAAATCTGGAGCAACATGGATTTATGTCACACTCTTTACTTGAAGCATGTTTACCTTATCACCCGGGAAATGCATTTGGACATTTTTGATAAAAGGCTGTATTGCAGCTGAACCTTTTTCATAGTTAATCACTGGGGAATCCTAATGGGATTTTAAACAAGGAGTTAATCCATGCTAATTCAGCATGGTGTTTGTCATGATCTTGTGATAGGTCTGTATAACAGACTTACAGCTAATCTATAACTACTTGTCCCAGTCTTGAATGTGGATGTTACCCGTTGCTAGAAATTCTTTGTGATGAATCCTCCTGTCTACAAAAGAAAAGTTTTAAGCTGCTTTCTACTGAAGTTCAGTCATTGTTTTAATCAATTAATATTCATAGCAAAGATTCAGACAGCATGGAACTCCCTTGTCCTGGCATGGTTTGAATTTGAGGGTAGACAAGACACACACCTGCATATGTTTTTTGGAATATCAGTCTACAAAAAAATCTACAAAAAATCAAGAAAAAAATTGTAATACAGAAATAGAAATAGAAAAGTACAATACAAAAAATATAAATATCTATGAGTAAGGTTAGATGATGGGCAACACTCCTACTGGGGAAACAGGGCTGAGGGACCAGAACACAAACTGCTAAATTGCAGTGAAACCTTCAGTGCTAAATCACAAAAGATCTATATGTTTGCACAATTACAGACAGCTGCTTTTCAATATCATTTTCCAACTTTTTCCTGGCAATAATAAATTCTTCTTGAATGTGGAGACTAAGTGTGATGATCATCTTATAGTAATCAATTTGCTTTTAATATCTGAACAAGATTTACGGACTGAATGTAATCTGAGCATTTTAATGTTTTTCCCTTAGAACATGCTGTCATTGCATTCATTAAAATATCTCCTGGGGAGTCAGCTTTTATCAAGTAAATTATAGGGCTTATCATCCATTTGGAATTTTACAACTTTTGATCATACACTTCTTCACCTCAGAAAAAATTATAGATATAATATTGTGCTTCACCAATCTGCTGTTTGATGAAATAGATTGAGTGTAGCATCAAAGAAAAATAAATTGGGCTGAAGTTAAAGAAAATATAGATATTGATTTTTAGAATTCCATAGTGATCCTAGAAAACAGTTCACACTGTCTGCTTTCTAGTTGCCCAACATCAACAGAATAAAGTTTTGTGAAGACCTTGTGTAGGTGTGTGATGAGAAAGATGACTAGATATTTTGCTCATTTTTGAAAGTCTTCAATGCTTATGATAAATTCATCTGTGTTGAAGACAAAGTGATCTCCTCAACCTTTTTCTGCCAACTGGTGATGTCATTTTAGCTGAGTTCACAAAACTGTCTCAATAATTTTTCACTCAATAATCTTTTCCCTTCAGATTGTTTTATCCAGCCATGGCTGGATGGCTTTAACCTTAGATGAACACATGTAAGAATGCTTCCCTTTGATATCTTGAAAGTCAGAAAGAATCTTGATTATTTCCTTATAAATTTTTCCATGGTCAAGTTTAGATTCCTTGATACTACATCCTATTAAAACCTGAGAATATACTGCATTATATACCACTCACACCTGAGTAGCATTTTGTATTTGTGGATGAATAAAATGTAGGCCTTGGCCTCTGCACTACAGGGACAACTTTTTATATTTGTATATTTTGCTACATGAATGTATATGTTCACTATTTACAAGAATCAGGATTACAACTGATAATGATTTCTTGTTATGTGACCAAAACACATTGTGTACAGGTGAAGCATAAGCTTACTGAATCACATAACCTCTGAAAATTCTATTTCACACATAAACATTTAATGGGAAGTGAGAGAAAATGAGGTGTTACACTATGATGTGAAGACCAACCTTGGAACCCTGACATCTGGTTACAGTGAAACATGAATTTTAATGTCATTCCATTTTTCCCTATCAGATAGCCAAGAGATGGAGTGTTGTCATTAAAATCTATTTGAAGTTAGCTGCAGGTTTATGTGAAACTGAAAACCAGTGGTCTGAGAGAAAACAACAGAGATGTTGTTTTCTGCCTTTCTTCTCTGAGTTTACTCAGGAAACATTAGGACAATTGTAGCACTCTTCTTTAGTCCATAGATAATAGTCCAACCAGGAGTAGGAAATCTTTTATATTAAATTCCAATTTAAATATACAGCACCAAGTGAGATGTACAGGTGAAGAGAAGACAGCTGCAAAAGCAGTAAATCAACACCAAAGAATATGGATCCTGTTTTCATGGACATGTTTCTAGAAATAATGAATAAAGAAGAAAATAGTAATTTATATAAAGGGTGTCTAATTAAAATATTTTTCTTCCTTGAGATGCCAGAAACTCTTCAGTGCTTAATGCTTCCAAGTTTAGGTATCCAAATATTACATATATTCATGTATTTATAATAACCATAACACAGGAATTGATCCTTCTGACTGCAGTGTGTTTTTGTATAATTTGCTGAGACAGGCACAAAAACATGCTTGATTGCAAACAATTATTTGAAGACTCAATAATTGACCATTACATTTAGGATTAACCAAAGGATCATAAAATGGCATGATATACTCTGAGGGATTGCAAAGATGTTCTTATCACGTAATTTTTAAACAACTTTGACAATCTTCAGGGCCAGTTTGCCATCCTTAGTCATGATAAGTAGTATTTTATTCTACTAATAGCCCTGATCTGACAAGTGGGGCTCTTTGCAAATTAGGTACAACTCAATATGAACCAAAGTCACAAAACTGTACTCATGCTTTGCTTTGTTTATATGTTCGTATGCTTGTCTGTAGCCACATGGGGAAATGGTGGTTTGCTGCTACTGATTTCATGATAGAAAAATAAGATGTGAATGTATTTTTCTGAATGCATTTTTCAATAACCTGCTTTTTCCACTGGGATTTGTCTGTATCATGAGCAAAAGGATGGCAGTCTGTCTAGTTATCTGGGTGATCTTCACCAGTTTAGCATTGAAGGACTGAACAAGTATAAATTCTTTGGAAAGAAAGGAGTAATGTGAACACATGGTAACTAAGGAGCTGGGGCACCTACTAGATGAAAGATTTGAAGAATAAACCAAGTTGAGGTAAGGGGTGAGCCTAATGCCCTATAATCAAAATGGAAGCAAATTTCTTTTCAGCTAGAGTCAGCTTTTATTGTCTTTCCTCCTTTTAAGGAATATGTAAATGTTTTTCTGGTAGTTACAGCTTTGCTGTGCAATCCATAAATTTTAAAATTACCTCACTTTCTCTTTTGTAGTTTTTTCTGAAAACTGATAATTACAATCTAATGCTCTCTCCATTGCCATTGAGCTTTCACTCTAGGTCATCTAATCTGGCAGGTTTTCTTAATAAATATGTTTATTCATAGGTTTTTGATCAAATAGCACTTTTGAAGAGACAGAAAAGATATTTAAGTGGGAGAGGAGACAAAGTGAGTAAAGAAGTATCACACTTGAGGAAGGTGCACAAGTGTGTTACTTTGGCTATATTTATTAGTGTGTTTGGCTTTTCAAATAAAAATTAAAATTAATTCAATGCAATATGTCATAAAAATATGGTGCCTTGAGAACTATTCTGTATATAGCTGCATGAAAATAAGAGGGGGGAGGGCAGGAAATTGGATTATTTAGACAACCTGGTATTGTCTAAGTCAATTTTAATAAATACTAGTGGGAAATACATGTCACATAGTTCTGCTAAACACAAACAGGTGATTATTAATTCTGCCATTCACATTCTGGAAGACAGCAAACAGCCTCTTCAGAGTCTGCAGGTCTTGAAATCCATCTGCAGACTTCTGAAGACATCTGGATGCTTAAAAGTTATCAAAACCATATTACACGCTTGTTCAGTCACTCCCAAAATATTCTCGCTGTGCTATACATGCCTCAGATCCTTTTCCTTCATCAAATACCTCTCTCTCCTCTAAAAGTCATCCAAGTTCAAACTGCTGCTTGGACTCCTTATGAAAAACACTTGATTCATCCTGTCAGAAGGCAGGACCAGCACAGCGCGATTTCACATCTTATGAGTGGCTCTGCAGCTGGTGGGCAAACACCTTGTCAAAGAGGACAGTCTGCAGGTTGTTTACAAGCCAGTGTTTATTAGTCAGATCAGACCACTGTGCAACTCCAGGCAAGTCCTGATTTGTTTCTAAATAATTTACCCTGAAAATAGATGCTAAGCTTAATGAATTAGAAAGAGAAAGGATTCTGTGTTAAGCATGGTAGCGTGGCTAATTCACTCTCAATGTTTTGGCAGATGCTATTGTGAAGTATCACTGAGGTTTTCTCTGGACTAATACATACCCACTGGAGGGACGTCATGTAGATAATTCAAATTACCTCCTTTTATTGCAGAGTGTCTTGAACAGGGTTTACTAACAGTGTCCTGCCAGACATTTAATCAACATGTGCTGGCCAGAGTTAGGTGTTAAAAATGGTCAGCCCTGAGAAGGTATAATTATCCTGCTGAGCTATAAGCATGTCATGATGCCACCCACCCTCTCTCTTCTGGGTAGAGGAATGAGACCTCCAAAGGATCTTTAAGCATCATTAAGTCCAATTACATTCTTAATAGCACAGACTGTTAAAAGAGTCTCTCACTGAGCTTTTCCCCCTTTACTCATCCACGCAAGGATGTGTTATGTCCCAGTTCTTCAAGTCCAAAACAGGTTACTTTTATACATGGGTGGAGGAGTAAAGAGTTTTTTGCATAATACATGGTTATATCAGTTTATTAATTATTAAAGTATATTAATACTTAAAATGACATTTACATTAGCAAGCAAGCTGAATAATTAACAAAATTATACTTAGACTCTTAGAAGCAGTAGCTTTGACTATAAGTTATATGATAAACATTTTAATTTTTTATTTATGAAGTGGTAGCAATTAAAATGAGTCAATTTTAGTGGCAAGGTGTAAGATATGGCCTACAATTTTTTTTCTAAGTAAATTTGAATATGATGAAAACTTTTGTACAGTAGTAAAATTACATTTAAGTCTCTTTTGCATTAATAACCTAGATATAGGTTGATTTTTTTATCTGTGCCAGATTGAAATTTTAATAACTTCCATAACCAGAGATTATAGATAATAATAGTACTGTAAGCAGGCCCTTACATTTATAAGATGTCCTTTGCATGACATAGAGTTATACAGAAGTGGCACAATTGCCTTGATGTAAAACCAGGATGAGCTGCTTTTGCAAGCTTCAGCTGGCTACATTCTTGGGCTTCAGAGAAAATCCAAGATGGAAAGAATAAGTACGGGAGGAAGAGCAAGAAATGACCCAAAGGCCTGAGGAGAAGAGACTATACTGAACATTTTTTTTTCTTCAGCAATAGAAAGAAACTTGTATAGGACTCCTTCTGATTGGAACATTTGGTGTGCTCAATAGAATTGCTATCAATACTCCTCTCTCTATTTTAGAGAGTACTCACTTTAATTCCCTTGTGCTTGGGAGTCAGCAGGATGTTTGCCAGTACCACTGCAGTGACCTGGCAGGTGAAGTGTTCCTGTGCTCTGTGCCATTAAGGAGGGAGCTGATGTTGTTCTGAACACGATAGCTTCAAGTTGTGGATGCTTGCTAAGAACCTGCCAGACCTCTGCTGACTTTTTCTCTGTCCCACTAGTGGACAGAGAAGTTCCAGGCCAACAACCTGATATTTACTTCAAGTTTCATGTCATATGTTATATGTTACCTTCAGTAGAATCTGCTCTAGAGGTCCTCATGGTATTGATAAAATTCTTTCTGCCTCTCTGCTCTGCTCTGGTGAGACTGCACCTGCAGGGCTGCATCCAGCTCTGGGATCCCCAGCACAGAAAAGACATGGACCTGTCAGAGCAAGTCCATAGGAAAGCACCAGTGTGATTTGAGGAATGGAGCACCTTTCCCACAAGGAAAGTTTAAGAGAATTGAGTTTGTTGACTCTGGAGAAGAGAAGGCTTTGGGGTGACCTAATTGTGACCTTCCGGTACAACAGGGTAGTCTGCGAGGAAGGAGAAGGAATTGTTACAAGGGCATGCAGTGATAAGACAAGGGAGAATGGCTTCAGATTGAAATAGAGTAAGTTTAGATTGATATTAGGTAAAAAATTTTCCTTTTAGGGTGGTAAAACACTGGCACAGGCTTCCCAGAGAAGCTGTGAATGCTCCATCCCTGGAAGTCTGCAAGACCAGGCTGGATAGAATCCTGAGCAACCTCGTCTAGTGGGAGGTGTCCCTGCCCATGGCAGGGAGTTGGAACTAGATGATTTTTAAGGTCCTTTCCAACCCAGGCCATTCTATGATTCTGTGGTTCTGTACTTGGATCCCAGTCTGAACTCAGCTTGATGGGGCCTGAGAAAGCTTCTACTCACCTCTTCCAAACTGAACAGGCAAACCCAACCAGCTTTCACTTGGAGCTGGGCTCCTCTGGGACACAGAGCTGCTCCTGGGTAGTGCAGCCCTGACAAAAGTGGGCTCCACTGTTACTTTCAGCCTTCAGTTTGCATTTTTTTTTCTCTTGGAGTCTAGGAGTTTAACTCAATGTGAGATAGATTGAAATTTCCAGTAATTAAAGGCATTCCTGAACACACAAGGCTATCCCCATAAGAAGGTGAGAAAACCTTCTGAGGCAGATTTAATTACTGTCACCATTCCTAGGAGGCAAAATGCTTCAATGAGAGGGGTGAAAATATAGTACAATATTCTCCCAGAAGGAAAAAAGTAATACTCTGCAGAGTTTTTATGGCTTTTCCAAAGATGACATATTACCTGGATGATCCTTCAAGAATACTAAAAGATTATGTGCAGAATTACGAGTTTTCAGGTTCTTTTGCCTTCACATTATCAAAGAGACATCAATTGCATGACAGCCAGGGTGAAAATTACTATTTTATTGCTGCTTTTAAATCTCTCATCTGTCTCTTGGAGAGACTTGATCATTTGCGGCCAGCTGGATGCAGTATGTTTGAAAAATGTGTTCCTTTACATGTAGTAATAAAGGCCACAAGATCACACTGACCGTGCTTAACTGTTCTTGTACACATATTAAAATCTGAGAAATATTTGTATTTATCAAAAGATACAGAATTCTTAAAGCATGTGTGCACAGTAAGATGGAATCAGATACAAGCTAGAATTAGCTAAGCAAAAAAGATATTGAATTATTAAAATTATTTAGGAAACATATTTCTGGAAATCTGTCATGTAAATGAAAAATTAAAGGAAAAGCTACTTGCATAAAGGGTAGGGGAACAATCTCATTGTTGGATGAAGCAGATTAGAAACAGAACAAAATTTCAGATTGGATGAAGCAGAGTCAAAACAAATGAAGATGAAAGTAGAATAAACATTATTTTTGTTTTAACAAACAAATGATTTGTTTTAATCCACATCATTTTGAGTGTGGATTTTTGCATGGTGTTCCTGTAAAAGAGGAGTTCTTCAGTATAGTCATACCAATGTAGTTAAAGTAAGCCCCAGAAGGTGCTCCTTCAAGAGGAGAATAAGGTCATAACTCTGAGGAAAAGTTTAGACAAGTAAAGGATTGCTTTGCAGCTGGATACCTCAGCTTGTTATCTAACACAAATGTGGACAGCATTTCTGAAAGGACAGTAATGACCAGCAGGGTGGTCACCACTGGGATTGAATAACAGCATTACCAGTGGTCTCATAATTTGAGTTTTTTACTTTGACAAGTGCTTGCCACATTTTGGACTCAGGCAGCTTTGCAATTGGGGAAGAAGAACCTGTTAGAAAGTTCAAAGTAAGTTATTTTATATTTCTCAGAGGTGATATCAAATAGTTTCTGACTATCGCCTTGAGCTGTTCTTTGTGTGATTTTCCCTAAAAAGACCCTTAGACATTTTGAACCTAGCATTGGTTAATACTGTCAAGACTTGCTTGAGGAGCTCTACCCAATATAAAATGTTGTTACCTCATAGCAGATATGTGCAAATTAGTGTTCAGAAAATGCTTGCAGTACGCTGTACGAGAGGACTGGTGTGAGCCTGAAGTATTATTGGCATTCTCTCTACAGAAGGAGAGAGAGGGCTTTGCACTCTTGACAATTATTGATTATTGATGTCTGGCCTGGCTCTTCCAGTTTTGCATTTTTGACTCTCTCTCTTCTTTTCATAGCATTCTATTTAGAATGCCATTACCCAGATTCTAAATCATTTACATACATTTCAAAGCACAGGTTTTGTTTTTTTACCTGGGAACACAGTGCATATCATAGGGCACATTCTGTAACACATCACCACAATATTGCACCATCTTTTGTTTTAATAAATCATCCCTCAGATCATCCAGGAGCAAAGCTGGCATCTGGAATTTGTCTTTTGTGGGCCATCTTAAGAGTGGTGGGAAAATGGCAGGAACATATAGAAGGCTAAGTGGGAGAAGAAACAGTATGAACAAGTTAATTCAACAGCTCCATTTTTTCTCCCTCTGAACAGTCCTAAATATATGTTTTCAAAAGCAATTTGACCTATGAAAAGAATCCTTTGTTCCTTAGAGCAATCTTCCCACAAATACATAATTTCTGAGCATATACTTCTTGCAGTTCCCTGTTACCCACTTGCTGTTACTTATATAATGACCATGTTTGCTTAATTTTTAACATATATTTCAACTGGCATCCTTAATAGTGGACATTGGACTCTATTACAGTCCTGCCAAAATCAGCAGGCATTGGTGGCGTTAAGATACCTTTAGCACATGCACAATTTTTAGCATGTGAATTAAACCATTGATCATAAAGGGATCAAAAATGGCAAAGAAAATTTTCTAGCTGCTAATTTTAGGCTAATTTTAGGGTTAGTTCAGAAAAACAAGCAATTCTGGGGTATGGGTATAAAAAACTCTAATTAGCATCTGTGAGGAATTAGAGGAGATTTGTAGAATAACAGCTCATGCACTGTTCCTACTTTAAATAGCAATTTGGTCTGAGTGTAATTATAAATAAGCTTTTGCTTCTCATTAATTTTCTACTTGATTACTTAAGCTATTGTTCAAGTGCAGAGCAGAAAGGAAGCATTAAAAGCTGTTTACACCCTGCAAATGATAGCAGAAATTATAAAGGAAATGTACAGTAATGAATAAAAGGACATCGATCCATGTGTAAAAATGTTGTGCCCCAGTGAGATTAAATTGTGCTGATTATTTTAATGCATCACCAAGAATAAATAATTTAATCCCGAGCAGGGTGACACAACTTCTTATTGATGTTTTTGCAAGTATTTTTTCTGTCTGCCTTGTTCTTTTTCATCTATAATACTTGCTAAAATGCCTCTTTTGCAAATCTGTCCTTTAGTTTTGGTAATAACAAATTATGTAAAACTGCTAAATATATAATTATTAAACTTCTTATGTGGAAGTATTTAAACATAATTAAAATCCAAAGAAGTTTGTTTTTTGTTTTGTTTTGTTTTTTTTTTCTTGCAAACTTTGAAGATAAACCCTTGAAACAGCTCAGGAATTATGAGATTTCTCATCAGCCCTTACTGTTACCTCAACACATAGAGGAAGAACAAAGTGTTTATTCTACATCTTTCATCAGCTGTAAATTCTGACCCAAAGCAGCAGAGACTCTCACTAAGCCCCATTAACATATTAATTTGCACACCTCTTGGGATGTAAATGAAGAAAAATCCATGTGGTATAATGCATGCAGGACCAAAGTTATCAAACCCCATATTTTCAATGATAGAACATCCACTGTTTCCCTTGCAACCTCTTCCAGTGTCTCACCAGTGTCTTGTAAAGAGTTTCCATGTTATAGACAATGTAAACCTGTCCTCTTTCAGTTTAAACCCATTGCTCCTTGTTCCGCCTCTACAGGCCCTGGTAAATATCTATATTTCTTATAAGCTCCCTTTAAGTACTGAATGGACACAACATGGAGTCCCCAGAGCCTTCTCTTCTGCCAGCTAAACAACCCCAACTCTCTCAGCCTTTCTTCATAGGACTTGCTGGTTTTCACTTCAGGTCCAACGTTTTCTAGATATTTCTGGGTTGTGTGATTTCTTTGATGGCCAGGTTGAAAATCTGAAGGTTTTTAAGAAAATACAAGACCCTTGTTGCCAAAATTATAAGGGCACTCCATTATTCTGAAATATTGTGGTCATTAATTCCTATCCAGGATTTGTGAATAGCATATATTTCCATCTCATATTTATTAAAAGCCATTGATAATGCCTATGAAATATGCCTAGGTTGACTAAGAAAATTAAGCCAGTCATGACTCATGATAGCATCACTGACACAATGGTTGCCAGGGTTAAATCTTGTCACACCTAGAATTTTAAAATGGCTAAAAAAAATGATTGAGTACAAAGCCACATCCTCTTAGGGGTAAAATGTTTGAGTCCATTTTAGCATGTAAGACTTTTAAAGTAGTTATTTATTTTTAACTCAGCACAAAATCCTGACAGCCCACTTCTTTTGTGTAGCATATCTCCTGTTATATCTCAGAGATAACTGCACTGGAGGTGCAGCCACTGTCTGTAATTACCAATAAAGAGGTTGTTGTCATGGTGGTGTCATGGTAGAGTCATCTTTCATGGTATTTTGGTACAGAAAGAAGATATGTTATCTGTTATACTGATGTGGACTTGCATGAATTTAAATTATTTCTTCGTCTTGGACCAAGGGGCAAGTGAACAACAGCTTAACCCAATGTTGCAATAATTTACAGCTCAAAGGAAAATGGGAGAAGATGAGAAGGGCTTGATTTATATACTCCATGTTCTTGTTTGCAGAGAAGGGCAAGTGCAGTCAGACTCACACCCTAACAGTGTTTGCATAAGTACTGATTTGACTGGCCTGTCAGGAAAAATGAAGGTTCTGACAAATTGCTCTTGGCTACATACAGATTGAAATAACATTCATTACAACAAACTAAAGTACTACTCTCAGTATGTCTTATACAGAGAAGTTTGAGAATATGCCTTATACAGTTTGAAAAGACCAGAACAATAGGTTTTGAACATCTTAAAGCAACTTGTATCCATAAAGTGGGGTTTAACAAAAGTTTCAAACTGACCCGTAATTACAGTACTTCTAATTCAGCTTTCAAAGTTATGATGGTATAAGGTTTTGACATTCCTGAAGTTCCAGAATCTGAAGTAAAATGGATTTTGTGAGACAGATTGATACCTAAATGCCAATCTCAGTTTTGGAAAAATAACTCCTGCTCATATTGGCAATTTGGTCCTTGGACAGAAGAGGTGACTGGGATGTGAAGTGAACAATTTCTTCCCCTATGAATAATGTATACTGCACAGTGCAATATCTGGAAACATCCTTCTGAATTATTACTCCTATGATCTTTTTTGTCTAGTCATTTGTTCCCCTGGATTTTAAGCAGCTGCAATGTATAATTACAAATGGAAGAAAATAATGCTTAAAATGTGCTAAGTAACTTTGAATTGTTACTGCTCATAAGAGAAGCTGGTGAACTATCAAATAAGTTGCACCAGAAAAATGCAGTTGTCTATATGCACAAATTATCTAGAGGGGGAAAAAAAATTGAGAGGTTTAATTACAGCAAAATTATAGCAAGCTGAAATGTCATTGCAAACAGAATGTCTAAGGGCTACATTGGGAAACATCAATATTTAAAGATATTCTTCAGGACATTCCCAACAGGTCAATATGAAACATCTTTGTCTACTTAGAA
>VWZN01002297.1:479226-523242 GCA_013396955.1 Regulus satrapa | reverse complement strand
ATGCAGGGAAATCAGGTGTAAATCTCTTGCCATGCTCACCACATTGCCAAACTATTGGAATTTTAGCAGGTACTTCAGGCTTAGAAAAACTCATAGTTGTGTTTAATAGCACTTCAGGTTCTAATGTAACTTTGACTTCTAACAAAATTAGATGGACTTTAGAAAATCAGCAGCTTTAATTCTGTAGCAAAATTAGCAAACCCAATACCATGAGACTAAATAAAACTAAACAGGAAAAAAAAAATCTTTATAACAATGAGGTCCAGACATTTTGTTTCTTTGACTATTTGTTCATTTATTTTCAAGAGTAATGATTGACTTTGCTGGGGCAGAGGGTTTGCGGCAACTTGGGACAAAAACATCATTCCCAAAGCTTTTTTGTGTCCTAAACTGCCCTTCATCTCTCTCTGTTACCCAGGAGCAAAGGAATGGTTGTGCCATCTATTTGAAAATTTGGTTCTGTGTGCTTACTCCATGGATTTCTTCCTATCAGGTTCTTTGGGACATTAATACAAATTATTGAGATAGCTTTAGCCAAAGGATGGTTTAGGTAACATCTGAACAGCACATCCAGCTGGGTTTTTTGGGTTTTTTTGTTTGTTTGTTTGTTTATATTTGTGGTTTTCATGACCTGAAAATTCAGAATGAAACCCAAGCTAGATTATTTTCACTTGTCTGCACTATGAATGCTCTGTGGGGGCTGCCTTCCACAGCTGGACGTGCCCTTAGCTTGGTCAGAGTAAGCCATTAATATTGCATAGTTTCCATTTGATTGGTATCAACAAAGAAATTCCTGCAAGCAGCGGGTCAGGTTATCAATATTTAGTTCAATGGAATGCCTGAAGGATTTGCTCAGGGAAGAAATAACATTCAGCAGATTTAGCGGAATTTCCCTGGGATAGGTGGATATTTGACATCTCCCCGTAGGTAATGGAACTAATCTTGGCAAGATGTTTACCGGCAGTTCTCCAGATAATTGATTCAGCTCAGGGTAGAAATTCAGAAGNAAAAAAAAAAAAAAAATCCAATAAAAAACCCCAAACCAAAAAACAACCCTCCTTTAAATTTATCTATCCAGTTTTGAGCCTGCTTTCTCTATTTTATCACCTGAAAGACAAGTGTCTACATCACTTTTATCGCATCCAAGTGGGTTATTATGGGATGTGCCACTGAAAGACAGTATAAATAATTAACTACATCTGTGCCATCACATGTTAAGGTAGAGGCTGGCTCTTGACAACTCAGGAGGAATGAAAGAGCTATGGAAAATGATGCACACACCTGCTTGAAAATACTGCAGAAAATAAGAGTAAGATTGTATCTTAGTAGGAAAATTCAGTCCTGGTTAAAATCTTATTTGATATCAATTCAGCTATGTCAGTGTCAGTCTATGTAAGAAAAAAATAATTGTGGTCACTGTCATGTGTGACAGTCATGAGTTCCATCTTAGGATAGCAGAAATAAAAAGAATTGCCAGACTATCCACTAAGATCAGTGAAGCTTCCCTGGACAGTCTAGCCAGAGACTCATATCCTGTTTGAAGTCCTGCTGGTTAGCAGCAGTGGAAATGGGGCTTAAAAGAACAGAAATATCAAGGCTTTGCTATTTTACTGATGTCATTGCATCTCTTTCTCAGGTATTTAACATATTTTGAAAGTTTTATCCTGAGGAGGGAAAAAGGACAAACTTTCTAGCGGTCATGGATGTGCATGCTTGGTTCTTTCACCCTTGAATCTTCAAAATTTGGGTTGATTTGGTTCAGCTCGCATTGTGTACGTTAGATGGTGAAATTCCTAAGGGATGTTCTCGTCAAACCTCATTCTTCTTTAATGGCCAGAATTTAACTCATCAAATATCACTAAAAGATGCCATTTGAAATACTTGCACTTCATTTCTATTTATTTGCTGTAACAGAGCCAGTGTTGTTGTCATTGTTTGTATTATGCTGTGGACACTAATTTGATTTAATACCACTAACCTCAATTAGAAGCAATTAATTCTTACTATTATTTGTGTAATGGAACCATATGAGTGTAATGAATATATACTGAGAAGCTCTGGAAACCTGGATAGCCATTATCAGTAAAGTGCATGTTAGTGTGGCAGTAACCATCTGGATTTCCCCAGTTACCCCTGTATGGTTTGTCTAAGTGTTCTAGAAAGGCTAATATCCTTGATTAGTTTGGAAGCACAGATAATTAATTACGCTCCAGCAGCCAAAAAATATTTAAAAGCTTTTAATAGCTCTCATAAAAAAAAAAATAAATTTAGAGGCCACCATGAAAACATTGAATATGTGACCAGCATACTCCTAAAAGTGGAATTTCCAGAATTGTGTATTGTCAAGGAATATTAACAACAACTGGAATAAGTTTCCTTTTCATGAAATGCATAGTGTATTTCATGAAAAGTGCAACTAATCATGCTCAAATGTTACAAGGTGAAGCTGCTTTCCACAAAAATTGCTAAGATGCCTCACAAATATTAAAAAGGGTTACCTGAAAACATTATTCCTATTTTGTTTACACACATGATGAGTGTCTACAATGTCTGATTTAGATAGGATATTTGATTTTGTTTTGTTCTACTTAACCTGGGATTTGCTCAATCTTTCACTGTGGCCATGCCGTTTCTCCCTAAGCTAGCCTAAAGTGCTTTGAAGATAATAAATCTCAAAAAATTACTTTTTCTTCAGACTTCATGTATTTTCCTAGTAATGAGGTGTAGAAAAAGCTGTCTCCAGGTTTTGAAAGCTGTGTGTAGGACAGATATGTGGTAATGTCATGTAGACTTACATGACCTTCCTAGTTCTTCTTTATTTCCTATAAGAAGCATGAAGGAAAAAATCAAAGATGAGTGTGAGATGTTGCTGAGTAGGGAAAAAGAAGATAAGAATGATTGCCCAAATTAATGTGTATGAAAATGAGGAAGGACTTTTCTGGTTGGTAAGTCCATGAGGATCTGAAATAGCTTTTTAAAAAAGTATTGGATTGGTAGGATCTCTGTTTGGAGATGGACATATAGAATGACACAAATAAGTCTTCTCTGATGATCTGCAGAAGAGAGTTTTTAAAAACTGGACCAGTGAAGATGCTATACCATTTCAGTCAGCCTCCCTCTATATGGCTGCTATGCCATCTCACTCTTCTTCCTTGTAGTTAACAGGGGTAAGTGCTTTTTTTGATCCTTTTTCATGCAATGTATTGAAGAAGACAAGGATCTAGGTAACAGGAAAAAGATGTTCTCAGGATGCTGAAGTTACATAGAGATGCACCATGGATGAACTAGATGAGGAGAACAAAATGTTCTCGCAATTTTATAAAGTTCTTTTCAGGTTTTGACATGCTCACTGAATCAGTGCATGAGGCTAGAAGTCATCTCTTAGTTCTTCTCTATGTGTTGTCAAAAAATCTCAACTGCTTCCAAACTAGAGGCATCTTCACTGGTGGTTCATGCTGTTGTACAAAATAACCAAAGAACAGGCAGGAAACTGTAATGAAATGGCTCTGAGAAAACCCAAAGGGATCCAGTAAACTTCAGAAGATAAGTGAAAGCAAGTCTTTCTTCTTTGAATTCAGAATGCTGCTGTGGTACCAGGGTGCAATTCCTCATTTTTGAGTAGAGGAAAACTTTATTTCTTTTATATGTGATGTTGTATTTGATCCCATCTTCCTAACTGTAATCATATGTCCTTGTCCTTAATGCTGAAAGAGGAGAGACTGGGTGAACCCACTGCATGTTCCTAAATATTGTGCAGTGTGCTGGATATGCAGAACAACAGATTGGTTTAAATAAATTACAGCTATATACTTATAAATGGATGAGTAAATTTTCTCAGGGCTTCTTAGAAGTTACTTTTGTGTATTTTGTCACCAGCACACTACAGTTTTACCATTTTTTGGAGACAAAAATATGGATGCATGATGAAGTTGCACTAGTTAAAAGAAAGTACAAAAGAAGGAGTATTTATTGCTCATAGGTTTTTAGTCACAGGATTGTTCAGCTTTTAGACTACACTGATGTTCAGGCCGCTATAGGGTGCTGCTTATATGACAAAGTCTTTTTACATGAAGATCTGTGTTTATGGTGCCAAATTCATTGTTAACTGAGGAACTGGGATTCCTCCTGATGAGCTGCATTATTTACATAGGCAAAAAAGCAGCTTCCAGGAGCAGTGATATCATGGAGAAGCAGGGGAGTAGGTGAAATTCCTGAGGCAATTTTTTGTGAAGCTAACTATAGCCAAAGGGGAAGGAACAGAGAAGGAGCTGGTGCCATGAATTCTGTGGATTATGAATTATGTGTTACAAATAGTAATGCAATTTATATAAAAAGCCCAAAAGAGGGCATTTCCACTTCATAGTTAAACAATCGGTATAAAACGTTAAATCAGGACAGATATCCACTCCAGTAATGGGTGGTCACAAATCATTTTTCAAAGAAAAAAATGTAACACAGTGATCTTTTTCCTGCCTTCTTCTATTGAGTGCTACTTGGGAATGGCAGGCAAGCAGTCTTTCAAAGTCATTTTTATGTCAGCTATGAACTGAATAAGGAAAAACTGTGAAATTATTAAAACTTGTTTTGTGGCTGATTAGTCTTTCATTTATCATGTCCCACTTTGGTATAAAAGGCATCAAGTGAAATAGCAAAGGAGGGAGACAATTTTAAAAGTCTAAGCAGAGACTGCCCTGGCTTGTGACATCTATCAGCCCTCATCATACTGGCCCCATCATTGGGACCATTCATAACACAGCAATTCTGTAGGAACACAATTTTGGAAATGGGGTGCTTGCAATTGTTTTCTAGATGAAGAAGAAAACTTGTCCCTGCAGCTTAAAGTAAATTAAAATTAGTGTAGAGCTGATGTTCTAAGAGTGAATGAGACTGTTCTTTTGCATTGTATTTTAAATGTGAAACTAAAGTGCTCAAGACCTTGTGTTATACTCTTAGGCCTGAGATTACCTGATGTCATAAAACATGATGACACAAATATTGCTCATTTATGTCACTATAAAGATAAGTTTATAGTGGTAAGATCAGTACTACCATTTATGCTATCTAAGTTCAGCATTACTAATTGTATCACTATAAAGCTATTTTATAGTCATATAAACAGTACAGGTAATGCTGTCAGGCATCAGCATTAATGTTTCAAATAAACCTACAAACACTTTATCCAGATCTCTTTTATGATGTTAATATGCAAGCATTAAGGGCAAGCTCAACATTGTAGTCTCTGATACTGTGGCCAGTTATAATCTGAGAATAAGACAAGGAAATGCCCTTGCACTTTTCTCTACCTGAAATATTTATTGTCACATTTGCTTTTCATAAATGTCTAACTAGTACATCTCCCACTGGGGATGTGCAGCAAATACAGTTTTAAGTGCAGGTCATGCTCTGGGGACCTACAAGCAGAAGTTCAATTTCTGGGTGAGGGTTTGCTACACTTCTGTAACTCCTCTTTTTGCTGGAAGAAATAGTGGAAGTTTAGATGGGAAAGTAATGGTTTTTACTAGACAGTACATTGTTATTTTTGTTGCCTCTTGAGCAGAGCAGAAAGAAAAATTTGAAAGATCCTCTCTGTGAGAATTAGTATTGTTTCTTGTTGCCAGACTCATGTCTCATCTGCTTCTTCAACTGAATTTCTTGAGTGAGAGAATATCTCAGATATGTAAGAGAAAAAAGGAAAAAAATATCATGTCTCATATATATTTACTCCTAATTTGCAACTCTAGGTCATAAAGCTGAAAGCATCCAAAAAAACATGGTAGGTTTTATGTATCCAGCAGCAAAGGCAGTGACAGAATGCAGGGGTGCACATGATTACTTTATGGTTCAAGAGCTATTAAGCTCAAAAATGGATGACATGCTTCCACATGCAATATGAACACATAAACTCCTTTTTTCTGTAGAATGTCAGGTTTAATGAGGTTACAGGAAAGCAAGCAAACAAAGACTAATACAGGGAAGTCTGCTACAGCTGGTTATCAGCCATTCAGGTTGCAGAGAGACATCGGCTTAGTGCGGGGAGGATGGTTTGACAACCATGTTATGGTACTTCTTTGCTGTTAGTTCTGACTAGCAGCAGTAAGGGCAAGTTGAAGCCAGGTAAAAAGTGTCCCAAGATGCCAAAACAGGTGAGGAAACTCAGCAGAGGTGATTGTCTCTTTTCATGGACAGTGTGGAGAAGTTAGAGTAGCAGCTTACATGAGATGCCTCATTTCCTACATTGCTAAAAAGAGGGAGAATAAATTTTCCCTTGCATCTGAGTGGTTTGAAAAATTCCACAAGTAGAACCTAGAAGGGACTTGCAGAACTGGTCATCATTCAGCCCGTCATAGTGGTGTACACCAGCCTGGGGAAGAGGCATTTCCCTGCACTCCCAGGACATGGATAGCAAGGAAAAAGCCATTCCAACTCCAAACATTTCGAGTGAGAGTACAGGCTCCGTTTGCTTCAGTAATGTAATTGAACTCTCAAACTTTGCTTTAGAAAACTCAGAAAGTCAAGCATTTTTGCAAATTTTCCTGTCTTCAGTTCTGTCCTGGTCTGCCAGGTCCTTTTTGAAACTTTCTCCTATAAAATCTTGTAAAGGGTTTTTCAGATGGATGCCTAAGTTGCTGCAAAGGAAAAAAAAGATCTCTTCATTCAGTAGCACTTCTGTTTGATATTTTTCATAAAAAGTGAGATGATAAAATGACTTTAATTCTTTCCAGTATACTGATTTTGCATTCTACGTTATAGAGAAAAAAGGGTGAGGAAAAAAAGATTGTAGCAACCCCTGCAAACAAAACCTTTGGTTTTCCCTCAGCTCTGTGGTATATTTTCCTCAAAGCAGTGGATAAACTCCCTCACACCAGCAAGGAAAGGGGAGCAGAAAATATTTTATTAGCTTGGCACTCCTTTCTCTGTCTCAGTTGAATTATTTTTCCAAATTGCCAGGAAGTGTAAGGCAGGTGGCCCTGACCCCACGCTGTCATACTGAGAAGTCAGGTCCTTTCCTTGGCATGGTCAGCTCTAGGCTGACTGTTACCTTTCTGCCTCGGGGATCAGCCATGGCACAGGCACCAGTGATGTTCAGCACAGCACATTTAATCCTTCATGCTGACTCAACTGCCTTGGTTTCCTCCTGCTGTTCCATTAGTCTCCTGCTCGGTGTAGCTATTGATTAGAGTGATACTTGACCCTCTTCCCAGCACTCTCTTAAAGTCTACAGCTTCACTTTGCTCTTGTTCACTCACTGTCTCGGTTGTTTGACTCTGTCCTTTAAGCAGTGTTGCTGGGGGATATTTTGCCAGTGCAGCTGCTCCCTAGAGCCAAGTATTGGGTTGTGTCTAATTACTCCTCTAATGCACTGTGGTGAATCAGTCGTCTTTCCCAGGCACTCTGGACAGTAAGAAATTATTCACGACAGCAGCAGAGCTGCTTCACAGGGAGCTGCAAAGGGGAAGCCATGAGCTGAGTTTACTCAACACAACCAAAGAATCAAGAGGGACTGATTCAGGCACAGGGATTTGGAGCCCTGAAGTACACGGTCTAAAGTCACATATTTTGCATTGATTGAGAAGCCTGTTTTCAAGGGATAGCTCCATCTCGGTTTTTCATTACAGCTCTTTCATATTAGGGCTGGTATTTGCCATTCACATTTACTGTGCACCTCCTACACTTTTGGAATGTAGGAATTAGGCCATAAAAAGTTGAAAGCAATTAAAAAGCAAAAGTAACAGATAAGTTAGGGGAATTATTGAGACAAATGAGCCTGTAGTCTGTTCTTAAAAATAAAAGATGTAAGGGCACTGGGCACCTCATACATGAGACATGAATCCCTAAAGACCTCCAGTGACATCTAAAATAAGTTTTTCATTGCAACTTACCTGTGATTTCTTTTGAAACTTATGATAAATCCACAAGAGAGATTTAAGTCTTATATATTCAGGTATGAAATACACAGATTCAATTCTTCTTTACTTATTCCCTCAGACATAGTGGGGAAAATGCTGATAAGGGGGGAAGAAAAGTACCTGTTCAAGTTGTGATGTGGGGATTTCTGTGCTCTTCCCCATTGAAACATGGACAGTACTGGAGGGGATGGGTTAAAGAGCAGAAGAGTGGTGAGGAGGATTGTACATTCCTCAGGGGACCTTGCAGCTGGGAATAATTCTTGATAAGCCTTTGTGAATAGCAGGTCAGTAATCCTCTAGTATGAACTGAATTTAATGGTGCCTGCACCTCTGATTTTATACCTCTGCCCAGCGTTCTTTGGTTATCCCCTAATTAGCAAGGTAATGGAAATTAATTTTCTCTTTGCATTTGAGCCATGAGTCTGTGGTTGTTCCAGCTGCCTGATGGTGTCAACTCACACAGACAGAGAAACTATTCAGGAGTGGGAACTTTTTGCAAAATGGACAAATACCCATTTCACTGTGTTATGCATACCTGGCTTTCCACACACTAACCACCTGCTACAAGACACACAGTGTGTGAGCCAAAGGAATTGATAGGAATTCTTTCCTGGGCTGAAAATATAGATTTCATTGGTGAAATACAGGGCATTTACCAGTCTGTTCAATACAGCAGGTTTGTTTCTGTAACTTTATCTGAATTTTCCCTTTTTTATATTTAGAACAATACAAAGCAATATGAGACTATAAACTTTAGAAAGGTGATGCTGCCTTTTACATCCTGGAATTGGAATCTTTCCTTCCCATGCCAAATCTCCAAGGTCAGAGCATTTGATCACTGCTGAAAAGAGGTTCCTAAAACTCCAGTAGCCTCAGTCATTGTGCTTCTCAACTTTTCTATTTCTGTGATTCCATTGATTTCCAAGGTCTGAGTTACAGCCTTGCAAAACTGCACTAAAGCAGGAGACAATTGAGCTTCTTTGCAAGGATACTTCCTTAATTACAAAAATTAATATTTGCCTGATCTTAAGGAAAAATTTCTGCAGGTTTCTTTTTTTAAATTCTTCTATCCCAGACATATTGCTTCCTCACCTTTTAGAGCACTTAAGTGCTTTTTTGTTTTGTTTTTTGTTTTCTGCACACTTATAGGAGACACCTTATTGCTCTCTGCATCTACCTGAAAGGAGGACGTAGTGAGATGGTTGTCAGTCTTTTTTTCCCAGTTCATCCTGGACAAACAGTGGGAAATGGGGAGTACTGGCATTTCCTTGGTAGCCAGCATATTTTGGTCTGACTCCTTTGCAAGCAGTCCTAGTTCAGTACTTTTGTCAATGACATCTGAGAAAGAAAGTCCTTTGCTGTCAAGGTCATTAAAATTTCAATGTATTGTTTAAGAATCAATAGAAGAGTATTTAGAGCAGCTTTCTGAGGCTGAATGCTCAGCAGACTTAAGAATGGAACTGCATCCTTAAATATTTTGAGACTGAGGCCCTTTCCTTCTCCTTGAACAGATCTATTCAATTAGTTTATGCGGTTTTGATTTCTTTCTTCTGCAGTTTTTTTTAATAACAGTTTACTATAGGACTATTCAAACAGTAACTAGCATCCTGTCCGCTCCCATCAAATAAATCTGCAGTGATTTATCCCATGAATACTAAGGAATAAACTGTAAGATTGTGCATGTGATTTTTTATAAGAGTATTAACATAACTGTGTTTTTCTCTTGGATTTTGCTTCTTCTGGCTTTACTGTCATGCTACCAAAGCTGAGCCGCATATGAGAAAATAGCTTTATCTTCCTCAAATACCAATCTCTTACAAGTGTCCCTGAAAAAGAATGGCTTTTGGAACACCTCCCAAATCAACAGATTTCAACTCTGTCAGCTTTCAATGGAAAGTAATTTTAGATTTAAATTCCTTTCACTGCAAACATCCTTTCTTTGTGTCCCAAGACACTCTCAAGCACCATTGGAACAGAATCGCTGAAGATCATTAGTAATAATAAAACTGAAAAAACCCAGAAATTATGGACATGATTTTGTCCTTGAGCCCACCTAGCTCAGGAATCAGGCTGCTAGGATCTGGTGAGTTACAGGACTGCAAAATGTAGAGACCCCAATGTATGCCTTAAGTCATGACCATGTGGCAATTTTTGCAGTCATGCATTGGATCTCCATTCAGGATTGGAGACCCATTCCTGCCTCGGTGCAGACAAAGCATGAGATAGAGATTTGTGGTTTTTTTCTGAAGAACAGAACTTGTGTCAGGGATTCCAGCATAGGGAGAATGGAAAATTTTCACTCCCCTTTTTCAGCTATTTAATCCACCATTCTCCTAGCATGTTCCGCTGAATGAGACCCTTCTGCTTCCCCCACTAATATGTCAAATTAGTGGATCCCACTAATCTCACTCAGTAGTGAGTTTGTGAAGCAGGGGATACACTCTGTTACAGAATATCTTTTTCATTAATTTAAGTGTTCTGCCTCTCCATTTGGCTTGCTGGTTTTTTCATTCCTTTGTCCTTTTCTTCCACTAAGGGAAAGATCTGCCATATTTGATGTCCTCAGAAGTTAGGAAAAAAGAGCTCAGCTGAAGAATGCTACTTCCTGTGTACAAACATAACACTTCTGAGTATTACAGGTGAATTTGACATGGCCACAGATCTCATAAAGAAGTGAACAACAGCAAGCAGGTCAAAGTTACTATTTTGTTGAAATCGGAGGGGAAGATCCAGTTTTCCACACCCAGAAAGCCTCAGCTTTTTTTAAGTATAGAAGTTAGTATTTACTGAGAAAAAAAAAATGAAAACAGAGCCTATATGAAAGCCTTGCTAAAGAGAGTCAAGAAAGAGCTGAGCTTAATGGATCAGCTCTTGCTTTCATTTGACACCAATTTCAGGAAATGGAAATTTCACCTCTCAGAGATGAAAGGTCATGTAGTCCATGCCATGTCCTGTGGCAGAATCAGCTCAATTTTAATGTTGTCATGGGAAAGTTCATATCAAAAGCAGGCAGCATGATTGTCAACTTTACAAAGGAATTTTCATCTGCCTAAGAATATATAATGCAATGACTGTCCACAGCTAAAATTAATTTAAATCAAAGCTGCATGGAGGTGGGCACATAAACCATCAATATACATTCCTAAACCACCACAGCAGAATGACAGCAACAAATACTACTGTAATTTAGTTCTGTATATTATGGAGACAGGAAAAAAAACCCCAAACCTTTAGTTCAATAACTCTGCAGGTCATATATATACAAAAGCAATATAGTGAGAAGTTTACTCCTGAGCCTTCTCCCACCACTTACTTATTCTGACTCAAATTTCCCTCTTCATCTGCCACTGCCATTTGCCTTTCCTGACTGTGTGGAACATCTGAGTTGTGGTTATACTTGAGAAAATATGAGTAAGTTGGTGATTCCATTCCGGCACAGCAGCTGTGTCCTTTCCTGATCATCTGCTGTAACAGGTAGTTTTTGAAGGATATAAAAAGCAAAATTCAGACATTATTTCCTTTTGAAACAGATGAACCATGTAGACTTGGTATCTGGAAAATGTATAGGTCAAAAAGTAATAGGAATGCAAATGGAAATAAAGATATTTCAGTTGGAAATAAATCAGAAAAGATATATAACAACTTTATAAAATACTGTCTTAGAGAAAGGGACCAGACGCTTAAATTTGCCCTTTTCAAACAACCAGAAAAAATAAATTGCAAACCCATCTATTTAGAGCTACTTGAATGATTTCAACTTAAGAAAGCTAACTAGAGAAACAAAAAATTATCGAACCAATAACATTAGGATTTGCTGTTTTTTCAGAATGTAATATATTCACAATAATTGCAGATAGGGCACAAAAATAATAAGTAGACTTAAACATGCTTAGGAGTTTAAATCATCTAAAAGAAATCTCAAGACAGAAGGAAACATCACTTTATAAGCAAACTACTTCATTAATTTTTAGAGAACTTTTCCCTCCAGTCTTTCTAGTAGCCAGCACTAGCCTTTTTAAGAGGCAATGTGGTTCCTTAAATATCTCTTAGCACTAACCAAAAATTGTGTTTTCTCTGCTCCTCACTTCTCCTCAAACATTCATAAAGAACTGTATTGGATTCCTTATTGGAAAATTTGCACCAGAAAGCTCCACATAATCCTAAAAACTGCCAGCTAAATGCTCTGTATGCATCTGAAAATAAACAGTTTCTGAAAAGGTACAGGGAAAGCCAGAGGCTTGTGGAACTGGATGAATCCTTGGGCTGTATACTAGCCAAAATATAAAATGTAACCTGTAATCCAGCTGGGATTACTATATCATCTTCTATTTTTAGAGACTATTTTAACAAATTTTATTAATAGTGATATCAATTTAATTTAATTTAATTAATAGTGGTATTATCATTACAGCTGGGATGGTTTCAACACCACTTGTGCTCAGTATTCTGCAAAATTATTGTGAAGAGTAACAACTTTTCCAACCAATCTACAAGATGAGACCCACTAGACCAATTTCACATTTTACCAAAGTTTCCTTTTCTCTGTCCACATTCATGCCCTCATTTATATATTGTGCCTGTCTTTTCTCATGTTCTTCTCTTTTTTGAAGCTTCTTGTTCTTTGGGGTGAAAAAGTTTCAGATTGCTTTCCCTTCAGTTCCTAAAAAAAGGCCAAATCTGCAACAGAGTTAAATATCAGGTGGTTTTGTGGTGAAAACAGGGTTGGGAGATAATTTAAAGGTGGCCTGCTGCTCAATTATCCCAGTATCATTCCTCATAGGACCTTTTTATACTGGGAGATGGAGAGAATTACAGTTCCACAGGCATGCTTTCCGTGTCAGAGGGAGGCCATTACTTGTAACTGATACCCACAGATGTGCATCTCTCATTAGACTAATCACCCCTCTCTGCTGAGGAGAATCAATTTCTCTGTTTTCCCTCTTGACTGAGTTTAGCAGCAGAGCATTGCAACTGTCTTCTGTTGGATTTAGCTCTGTGCTTCCAACTGGTGATGTAAAAGTCCTCTTTAAGGCCTATTTACCACAATGACAGAAATGACAGAAATTGGCAGGGAATTTGTAACAGTGGTTACATTTTGCCTAATTAGAATCACCATGATTACACCTAATAACCTGGGAGGTTGCTCAGCTTGCTTGTCTATGATGAACAGTGATCAATAGCTTCTGTGTCTTCAGAGGCTTTACTGTCAAATGCGTGTTCTCCAGTAAGTCTGGAGCACTGTGGAGATCAACGAACAATGCAACCTTAATGCATGGCTCTCTCCATGAAAAATAAATCTAGGGGTTTTTTCCATTGTTTCAAAGTGAACTGACAGATCTACACAATCTTCTGCCAACAGAAGATTTTCAGTAGGAGTTACATCTCTAGGCTGGCAGGTGACCAGGCTAGATCTGCATCAAGTGGGAGCCAGCCAGGCTTTGCTGAGGAAGGTGTGGTTTTAGTGGTGGAGAGCAGAGAGGTCACTGGCCCAAAGAAAATATGTTTAGATTAGATATTAGGAAAAAATTATTTATTGTGCTGGTGGTGACACCCTGGAACAGGCTGCCCACAGGAGTTGTGTATGGCTCTTTCCTGGAAGCATCCTACGCCAGGTTGGATGGCACTTTGAGCAACATTATCCAGTGGGCAGATGTCCCTGCCCATGATGGTGGGGGTTGAGACCAGCTGGTCTTTTAGAACCCACCCAACCCAAACCATTCTATGATTCTGTGATTAGCAGCCTGACTTTATCATGCTTCATGTAAGCCAGGTATCCTACCACGGGCTTTCCTCTGGTGAGCACTACCCTTGCTTGGGTCCTAATTCTGTGCTAAGCTAAATTTAAATATCAGGTCAGATCCCCTTGATTTTTAAAATTAATAGAGATCTCTGTTAAATCAGGGGAGTGAGCATGGCTTCTCCTGTCACGATAAAAACCAGCAGGTTAAAAGGCTCTACATGTGTGCAGAGCATATCATCAAAGACAATCCCAGCTAGCGTCTGCTTTGTTTCTACTGGAGGAAAGTTGCACCTCAACAAATAGACTGATTTAGGGATTTGGTAAGCAGCCAAGGTTGAGCATAACTGCAGATTCAGGAAGCCTGCCAGACTTTTATGCCCACCTCTGTACAAGCTGTCAGGAAACCTTAGAGGATTGTTTTCCTCTTCCTGTGTCTCAGTATCCCCATTTGAAAATAATATCAGTCTTCCTTATGGTATTTGAAATGCATGAGGAACTGAATATCATTACACTTACTGGCTTTTACACTAGAACTTCACATGGCAGCAAACAGGCACAAAAACCCATCAATAATCTTGCAATTTTGCCATCACACACTTGACTTGTGTTTTAAAATTCCAGCTTTCCTGAATTCACATCGTGAAGAGCATTTGAAATTTTTCAGAAGAAACCCTCTAAAATCAAAGCACCCAGTAATGAAGAAAAACAAAGACAGAAAGTATTACTGTTTTATCAGCAACCACATTTACATCCAAATATTTTATGCATGCAAAAATATGCATCCATGCTGATTTTTTTTTTTGTTTTAGATTCGTTTAAAATGAAGATAGCTAAAAAAGCGGTTGCCTATTACATTTCTCATATACACTTTCAAGGGTGAGTTACAGTGACTCCTTTTCTCCCAGATGGTAACTAATATCCTTTTCTCTTTTGTTGTTTTTGTTTATTGTGAAACTTGTGACCAAAGATTTACAAATACCTATTTGCTATGCTGAAAAAACTTCTTCCTTATTAAATGTCTGCCTTTAATATTAGTTTCCTCCATCAGTTAGGTATCAGTATTAGACTCTGTGATTAAATTTATGGCTTACAGCATTTTCTTTTAACTCTGGAAAAATACTGATTTTTTTTAAAATCTATTTTTCATTTTTTTTATTAATCTGTTTTTCTGGCCTACCTCTTTTTGTCTCTTCTGGTTCCTGTTTCTTATGGTGTAATATTTAAAGATTACTAAAAATGGCTATCTGTTGCAAATGGCAAATATGACCAGATGTATTTCCTAACTATTGGATAACTAGGATAAAATTTACAGGCAAAAGTAAGCCCCTTAAGAAATGCAATGCTTTAATCTTTCTAAGTTATAAAATCTGTATTACTGTCAAGTGAAAAAGTCTGGGTAGTAGTGTGAGTTGGTGTTTAATGGGTAGATAAACTTCTGCCATTCCTAATATATTGTTTTTATCTGAGGTCTCACTATATTGTGATACAGACTTTTCATCCAGAAGTAGCTTGTGGTGGATTAGTATGCCAAAGAACGGCTGTTCTATCCCACCAACCCACCTAATTACCTGTGCTGGAGATACTGATGAGAGTTTGGTCACTTAGTTTCAGTGTCATGCCCAGTGCTGTCTCTGGAGTTAATTCTAAGGAGAATGCTCTTCATTTTTGTTATCATTAATGAGAACAAGGAGAGAAGGCTCTGCATTTACTTAATGAGAATGTCACGGTCTGGGCAGAACTGGAGAAGTGAATTTGAAAGGCTGATCTTTATAATGAACCAGAACATTGTCAAATCACATCAGCCATGATATGGAATTGGCTTTAACAGCTCTGTGTTGTACACAAGGCCAAATAACAGTGTGCACATGAATTTTGCATGCTTAAACATATATATTCTTTTCTCTTATGGAAAAATTTATTCATGATATACCTTTGCACATTATATTGATCAAGCAAACTATGTAGTGGGCTAGCAAGTGCTGGTCTGGGAGAACAAGAAAAAGAAAAAAATTAACACTGCCACAAACTTTATGCTTTCACTAGGAACTAACTCTTAGAGACACAAGAGAGTAGGAACTGACATGGCTTAGACAGTAGTGTACTAATTTTGTGAGACTTTCCTGGTGAAAGTTATATTACTTCTAAGCATGATGGAAATCCACAGGGGTGACATTGTAAGTAAGGCAGAATTCCTCTGAAACAGAGAAGAACAGTGCTTGGTTTGTACCTCAGGTTCAGCTGACAGCGGAGAGAATGCACAATGAACAGATGTCCAAGACAATAAACTGCTTCCTCAGTCTTGCCTCTCAGTTCTTCACCAATTCTAGATCTGCTGTTGAGTGGTAGCAATATCTGCAATTTTTCTTATATAGCAAGGCCAGAGGAATATAACTGAAAATGTGTTCTTTATTATTATTCATAGGTATGATGGGAGTGGGAACCTGAAAAGCCTGAAAATTGTAGAATACTCAAATAATTATCTTGTGACTAAACACTCCCTCTCTCTGGTCTCTTCAGCAAGTATACTCCTATGTGTGGTCTAATCCATGTGGAAAAATGAATTAACATATCCAACTAGCATTTTCTTTGTTGTCTACATGTTGGAGGATCTTCTCAGGAATTAAGTGGGATTGTTTCAGCTCAAGTGAGATACAAAGACTTCCTAACTCTACTCAGAACATAGCCACAGAGGTATTAACTAGGCCTGATCCTCCTCTCCTGAAACTGGTGGGTGCTCTTACAGACAACAGTAATATGCCCCTTATTTGCTACTGCACACAAATTCTGTGGTAGATAACAATATCGTTTCTCAGTTGAAGTAATTTTTCAGGCCTGCACCCGACAGATGCAGAGACACTACAATACCCTTGCTGCTTCAGTCTCTATTTTTGGTTTTATGGTTCACACAGAGCCCAAGGAAATTACTGAATTCATCCCCACTGATTCAGCTAATACTGAAACTGCTGGAATGCTGGTATAGACAATGCTCAGGCAGTGTGGACTGGGTTTAGCTGCGCCACACAGCCCTCTTGAGCATTCCAGCTTTGTTTCTGGTTCATTTAAGCAAGTGAAAGCAGCTGATCTGATCAGCCCAGGCCTCCCAGGGAAGCTGGAACTTGCAGAAGAAAGTTGTATAGTTCTCCAGCATACAAACAACCATCAACTGCTAACAAAGCAGGGGGACAAAACCAGCAATTCAGAGTGTCTGTTTGTCTGTTGTGGGTATTTGGCATTCAGGTGAAACCTCAGGTTCCTTTCATATGCTTAGTGATGCCCTGACTTATGCACATTCAGGTAAAGTCAGATTCAATGGCAGGCAGCTTCTGGTACTGAAGCTAAACTTATGGGATTGTTCAAAAAACCTGATTGCACAATGGAGTTGAGGTGATGATGTTTTATCCAAGCTATAAAAATAGTAACAGATACTACTTACAAAGCCATCTGATCTCAAAGTCTACCTGTATACTTTACATAGAGCACAGATTATCACTAAAAACTCTGCTGAAAATGCAGCTATTGTCGGGGGCCTGATATTTTACCATATTTTTTCAAATAACCTGTTACAATGGATAGAGCAGCTCATAATAATTATCTTTATCTTTCCTGATTACACAGATGGTCCAGAGCCAAAGATTTGGGTTGCTATTTTAACTCTATTCACTTTCTTTTTTATTGTACTTATCTTACCTTTATTTCAGATTGGAACTTGAAATCCAAGTGCCTAACAGTAACATATTGCTGTATTTGGACATTGTCTAGCTAGGTCAATGCCTTAGCCGGGTCTTGAATTTGACCCAGGCCAAGGAATAGAATAGAATAGAATAGAATAGAATAGAATAGAATAGAATAGAATAGAATAGAATAGAATAGAATAGAATAGAATAGAATAGAATAGAATAGAAGGAAGAGGCATACAATAATGTTCTAGTCCAATTTCCTGACAACTAATTTCATTCACTTCAAAGGTTATTTACAGAAGCCCTGCCTATATTGTCAGAAAACTCACATCATTGCTGTACTGAGGGAATAGTTTATTCCTTAAACCAGATTTTTCTGCCCCTTCCCAAACTCTGAGTAGTGTCAAAGGCTCTAATTCAGGTTGCTTTGAAAGTTTTATCTCCTCTTTGAATCTGGAACTCAGCATGACTTTGTACCAGAGATTTGCCTGTCTCATTGTACAGTGAGATGCTTCTGGTCCACAACTGGATTTTGGACATATTTCTGTGAGTTCCAGGGATCTGAGTAGAACTGGACTAGGAAGTCAAAACTGGGTTAATGTGACCTACTGATAGACTTGAGGCCAAAACAGAAAAAGTCACAATTTGAGAACTAATTCCAGGAACAAGCTTTTGATCTCACTCCAAGTCCTCTCAGGACCCATTACCCACATTTTTCTGCATTGCCTGTTCCTGTCTGGGCATTGCCCAAAGGCTGAATTCGTGAAACGGTGAACAAAACCCCATGTGCTCCTTATCAGCTCTTCTCTTCCTTTGGAAGAGCTGAAGCAATCGCCACCCAACTTTGGTCCCATAATACAAACTCTTATGGGAATATGGGAGAGACTTCACCTCTGGCAGAGATATCACTATCTCAGCCTCAGGGATCTCTGTCCCTCTCAGCTTTTCCTTGCTTCCCTGTGCAAAGCTTCAAGGGCCCTGGATTTTATTAGGCTCATCTCTGAGTCTTGATCCCCACTGCTTTGTTAGCATTGAAATTCCACCCTCAGTTTCCTTTTTAAAGGTCAGAATTCCCTGTCCCTGGTCTCAGTGTTTCAAGCGACAGCATGGGCAAGTTTCCCTGTTTCTCTGCATCTGCACATGACTCATGCTGCCTTTCAGAGGAGCAGACCTCTGAGTTTGCTCCTGCTTCAGGCAGTGAGGGGAGCACCTGCAAGTGCAGCTGCTTCAGCTGGAGGTGACAAGCAGTAACAAGGCCTTCAGGGCGATAGATTCTGAGCGGGAAACTCCAAAATAAATGAGACATAGGAGGGGTTTTTTGCCCTGCACCTCAAAACCTGCTGCATATATGCCATGGATCTTGCCTCTGCATGTGCCTTGGTACAGAGCTGTGTGCTGGTATAGAGCAGTAGGGTGCATAAAACATAATCTCTCACAGGCTTTTAAATCCTGCCAGGCTGCCTGTGGGATTTGGGGCCATATACATATCAGCAGCCTGGGTATACAGTCCTGGCACTGAGTTCTTAGCTGGGTCCCTGCAGAGGCATTTGACGTATTTGTTGCTGTGAAATGCTCAGCCTGTTTCCTGCAGAAATACACTCCTGCCGCAGTTAAATTCAGTGGCAGTGATAATGGTGAGATATGATTGAAGGTTCTGCAGGAAATCCAGGTGGTTTTTGTCCAGCTGAAAGATACGTACATGATGGCGACACCTTCATCACTCAGAACAAGTGCTAATTTTAGTGTATAGGGAGCAGATTTGGCTCCACCTGCTGGTTTCAGGTTGGTTGCAGGCCAAGCTGATGTTTTCTGGGGAAAATTCTGAAATACACCATTTAAATTTAAATAAAAATTATGTTCTTTGTGTGAGATAGAAGGCTTTCTGGATACAAAATGTAAATAAAACCAAATAAATAAAAGAAAGGAAAGAAAGATAAGTGGGTTTTTTTCCACATAATACTGAGGGAAATCCTTCCAAAGGTATTACTAATTTCTGGGACTTTTGGAACTAATGCAAGGGGAGTTTTCTCTGAACATGTCTCTGTTTTGAATGGTCTGTTTATCTGTAGTCAAATTCCCAGTTAAAAATTCAGTGACATTGTAGCTTTTGGTTAGATAAGCTAAAGATACCCATTCTCAATTATGTTGTAAAGTCAACTGCTCTCTAAAAGCTTATTACAATTTCTTAGGCTTGTGAAAATGATGATTATGGTGATTGCTATCTAAATGCCTTTCAATTTGCTAATAAAAAAGTGTGATGAATTTCTTGTGCTGTAGCCATCTGCTTAACACTGACAGATGAGAATTCTACCTCTGTTTGGTTTGGATTTTTTTCTGTTATAACTTTCAAGATCTGTGTAAATTTTAATGATGTGTTTTCCATCCCTTTTTTTTTTTTTTTTTTTCCCTTGCTTCTATGGGATAAAGGAAGATATGCAAAGAAGACACATACATAAAGAAGACTGTAGATTCAGATCCTTGGCCTGTCACAGATTTTTATGGTATTTTATTGAGGAATGGTGCATGAAAATTGTCATATCTGCTGCTAGTAGGGACCCATGTTTGCTTTAGAAGAAAGTTTCTGGGAAGCATTTCCTTGTATGAAGGATTTTGTACATCTGCACTTGTTTTTAGGAGAGGTTTTGATATTAGTGAATGATGGAAGAAGCAAGGTAGGCTTGACAGAAACAATAGCATACTCCTATTCCTTGCATAAATGATGAAGTAACTTCAGGCAGCAATTTCAGAAAAAGAGCAACAGCTTTGCAGGAATGGATACTTCTTTATTCCTTAAGCCTAGATATGACCTTGTTGCTTCTGCCTGGAGGACAGGTTCTATATCTCTAAAGAGTCCCTTCCATTTCTGCTTTTAGTCTTTTAAACAGAACTGCCAAATCATTTCTGTATATGTGCTCAACATGATACTTGACTATACTTTCAGTACCATTTATATTTTATATGTACAAATTTAATTTAGTGCAATCCTTGTGAATGTACGGGACAGCAGAGTATTTGGCTTATTTATTTTAAAGGCCTGTGGCAGAAACTGGTGGTCTTTGGATCATTTCAGTCTTAAGTTTGATATATTGTCTTGGAAAGAACAATAAAGATTAACCAGGTAGCTAGGAGGTCTCTGACTCTCTTATGCCAGTGCTTTGGCTGTATGCTTTTGAGGCTTATATTTGTGCTGCCCCTACCCTATTACTACGTGGCCCTTCTGTTTCGACTGTGCCTGCATCTGTCTAGATAGAATTTGGAGAAAGCCGTGCTCATATGAAGGTACTGGTGATTTTGAGTTTTTGCTAGGTCCTTGAATCACCATAATTAAAAGTTAGTGTCTTACAAACAGTCTGTGGACAGACCTCACCCTAGCTCTGCAAACCCTGGGTGTCAGAGATCCGTGACTCCCTTCCCAAAATCTATTCTGTGGAGGAGGTGTGGTGCAGAAAGTTCCCCTCATTAATAGCAGGCTTTTCCCTGCTTCCAAATCCCAGCTGCCCCAGACCTGCATGGTTTGATGTCCTTCCTTCTCAAAAGGACTTCAAGATGATTTCTCTCCCTGGCAGCACCTAACACTTCAGCCCAAATAATTCCAGGGACATCTAAGACACTACCATAAATACAGGTTACAGCCTGGAAGACAAAATTACATAATACTACCCATGAAATAGAGCATTCTTTAGGGCAGACTCTGCAGCAAGAACAGATTTCTGTGCTGCCTTGGCACAACACAGTACAGAAATACTCCATGACCCTGTGATGTTCTGCAGCCCCCAGTCGCCTCTGCTGCAGCTGACTCCAGCCTCAAGTCAGCACCAGGCAAAGACATGACCAGCACCACCAGCACAGGACTAATGGCAGTTTGATGGAGAAACAGGGAATAAATAATTTGTTCATATACTTTGATGGAAGTAACAAGTCTTAGAGGCAAAATAATTGGGGATCATATTGGAAGTTGCTAACCCGTAACCAGTGACAGTTACTGAGGAAAGGAGAGGACAAAGTGTGAAATGTCATTTTTCCCCCAAAATTCCTGCATCCTTGTCAACGTCTGAGGTGCATCCTGGAGGACAAGTCTTTGCATTAATAGCTTTTATGGGCTTTGCTTCCCTGGATATATTTGTTTGCTTCTTGAATCCGCATAGGATTTTAGCTTCTGCAACATTCTTGAGCAAGCTGTATTTTACAGCTTAACTCATGCCATAGAGCCAGAGAACCACGGAATGGTTTGGCTTTGAAGGGACTTAAAGATCTTCTAGTTCCAAATCCTCTGCCATGGGAGGGATGTCTTCCCCTAGACCAGGTTGCTCAAAGTCCTATCCAACTGGCTCTGAGTACTTCCTGGCATGGAGCATCCAAATTTCTGTAGGCAGCCTGTTATACTGTCTCACTCTGTTCATAGGAAATAATTTCTTCACAATCTAAATCTACCCTTTTTCAGTTTAAATTACTCCTCATTACTTCAGTTTAAGTTACTCCTCATCACTATATCCCCTAATAAAATCTCCCTCCCCATCTTTCCTGTAAGCTCCCCTTTAAGTCTGGAAGGGCTATGAGGTCCCTTCATAACTGTCTTTTCTCTGGGCTAAAGATGTCCTTCTTTTCTTTCTTTGCTCAAATTATGTCGACATTATTGTCTTTGTTCATATAAAAGCCATAATATTTGTATGTGTTTGTTATTAATAACAACAATACAAATAGAAGCACATGTTTGGGTATTCTCTTGGCCTCTTACTTCATTTCCTGTATATAAACAATTAAGAAAAGAGTAAGTGATGGTGACAAGTGGAAGACAGGTTTTGGAAGACTTACTTGTCATGACTTGGAGCTGCAGAACTGTGTGAATTCTGCAAATTTCCCAGGACTATTTCAGTGAAATAACTTGTATTGACTTTCCCTGTAACACAAAACTGCACTTTTTAAGCAGCACCCACAAATTCTCTGCAGCACTCTGTGTTTTGTTTTAATCACATGATATATGCCAGACATTGAGTCATCATTTGCTAAAGCACATAAAATGGTATTCAATCTTTATGCTTCCCTAGCTGTACAGCTTTGCAGATTATTATTTTACTGGTTCTTAGGTGATTATCTTGCCCATACAATATTACACTGCATAAAACTGTTTTCTCTTCATAGGAAATTGAGTTTGCATTGTGATTCATACTTGCAATTATTGTATAAATCCTTTCAATTAATCAAAATGACACAGTTAGTAAAAAAAGCCAAACCAATCTCTATGTCTAACATATCTATCCCTTGCCCTGAATTTTTGATAACCTGCACTTGCATAGTAGTATTGTCAGTATAATCTCTCTGGAACTTGTTCATACTTCTCTATTCTCCATGATCATAAAAATAGTGAGCATAAATTCAGATGGAAAAGACCTCCAAAAAGCACCAGCTGACACAGGGACAGCTGTGGCATTCAACATACCTGGAATTTAGCACACTAACATTTCACCTCAAGGATTTTTGTTACATTCCTTTAGTGTCCCAGTCTACTTTCTCAGTAGGCAGATTTCTGAAGACTGGAGATACTCCTCTGTCACACAGTTTGAGTCACAGTCTGGTATTTCTGTAACATGAAGGCCTTATTCCGTAGCTTGGCTGATCAGTCTGGCACTCTTCCAGTGTTAGCACAAACATTTCAAGAGAATTTGAGTATTGCTCTATCAGAGAATCTGTCCCAAATGAAGCCTTAAAAGAGTGTTTCCTCTCCAGGAAAAGAATAATGGCATCACCTCTGCTGGCCTTATTGACCTCACAGACAAGAAAACCTTTGATCAGTAAGTGCTTCTCCATGAGAAACCATCTTGTTTCATTGTAGAGGGAAAATTAAAAGCCTGGGCACTGATTTGTTTTGGTCTGCTGTTATTCTCCATTTTCATGGATCAGCATAGCACAGCTTTAAACTGTGTATGAGTTTGGTTTAGCGTTTAAAAGCATTTGGAGCTCTGTACTTCCAGTGAATGAAATGCAAATGGAGAATGGTATTTTCCTTTGGCAGGAGAGATGACATAGGAGGACTGTGCTAGATCCTGAGAACTTGATCAAACTGCTTCTGCATGCAGACCCATGGCTTATTGGAGCATTTTCACAAAAGGGAGCCCAGTCCTGAACTGAAGGTTTCAGTGGTTTAAATCATCATATTTCCTCATCATAATCTGTTCCAGTGCAGTGAAACTGTTCATGGGGAGAAAAAATTGTAATAAATCTCACTGGGATAGAATGACCTTAGGCTTGTAGTGGTGATCTTTTTCAGTGGGAGGATTTGAAAGCAATCTTTCTAGATAGTGTGAATATATTAAGGAAATATTAAGTCTTACTGGATACAAAATTTCTAAAGGCTGCAACTTGGCTGAAAATTTATCTCCCTTTCAAATGAAACCATGGAATTAAAATTGCACATGCATTTGATTCTTAATTATTTCCATACATGCCCTTTCCTTCTACTCCCCCAGTGTGAAGATGTAAAACTTTTGCTGGTTTTGTGAGATCAATCTCACAAAGCCTTTCTCCAATGCTGTGGTTATTTCTATGTAGAAATAGGTTCTGACTGCTGACAAATATTCACATTTAAGCTTGGAGGAACACGTCACAGTTCTAGCAATAATGTGACTATTAAAATATTTGATAGTTTTATGGTACAGATGACATTGAATATACAAAATCAATATTTTGAACGAGGCACAACAGTCAATACTTGAGCTCCAAGGGGGTTTATAAAATAAGTCAATATCACAGGTCTGCCCAGGAGGTTTTAATTTGGTTGCATGGAATGCTATTCCTTAAGAAAAAAAGAAACACAAAAGCAAGGTTTAAAGTGCATAGCAACTAATTGAGAAAATAGCAAGTATAATCAATTTTTTTAGTAAAGTTCATTGACCTCAATACATATACAGCATGATTCAATCATGGGTTTTATGCTTTGATAGCAGTTCTTTGTAATGTGAAACAATGGCTCTACTGGGTCATGCAGCAGTGGGGTCCCACACTTGCCACTCCTTTCTTCCACTCTGCCATGCTTGGCATATGCATGACTTTGTGTCTGGACTGTCTAAATCACGCTGTCTTTTATACCTGTTGTGATTCAGCAGGATGAGTGGCAGCTTTCCTGAATTCAACCTGCATGAGTGACAGCTTTACTTCACAAGATGTGCCTAATCTGATTTCTTTTGTAGCTGGGTGTTTGTAGCTATTTTTCCCTCTTTTTATTTTCTTTTCAGCTTCCCATAAAATAACTTTTACACATGCTGTCCAGCCGTAATGGAGATGTGAGAATGGATAAGAGTGTTGGGAGAAGTCTCCATCATTCACTCCATGCTCTGAGCAGATGCAGGGTAACCAGCTGTGTGAATCCACCCTAAGGCTGTAGATTACTCTGTCACTGCTACAAACTGTTTACACATTATCTCAAGTGACTCTGTCCTCAGTCTCAGGTTGTTCCTGCTACCCAACCAGACACAAAGACTCCTCTGCCAACTGCTCTTTCATTCCGTGATGGATTTCAGAAATCCATCAACTGCTATAGCAGATGCTGCATCTTGGGCTTTGCCCACTGCTCTGGGCTGCCCTACAAGTTTCATAACTCAAAATGTTTATATCTGTAAAAAAATGTGCATGGTGTGTGCATGGCATATAATAAAAAAGGCAGAGCAAGTAATGCATTATAGTGCAATAGCAGCTGGTTTCACTGCTGTGCACTGTCAAGAAAACAAACTGGAAGTTATCTATCACAATCTCATCTGTCAATCTGTTAGTCCTTGTTATCATTACTGGATGCAACTCAAACACAAAATGAAATACAGTCAGGAGTGGGGGAGCTCTCAGTGCTTGATCTGATGTCAGTTGTTGGGTTTGTGTGTATTTTAGATTTCAGTATCTGTTCTGTAACAGAGAAGAATTTTTGTGCAGAAAAGACTGTAAGAATGCAGAAATTAATATACTGGATATCTGAAGAAGGGATGGTGCAGTGTAGCCCTTTTTTCAATTTTCAGATAAAATAAACTTATTTTAAATTAATAGGTCAAAGTATCTCATGTAAATACATAACTTCTATTTTCCCTTGGTTATCTCAAAACTCATAATGAGGAATAGGTAAGTATTTTACTATGATAGACACTATCACTTATGATCTTGACCCATTTGGTTGTATATATGAAAGAATCAGATCCTCACTCAAGGATACAGGTACACAGGTTGAGTGCCTGAAAGTTTAAATACAAGTCAAGTAGAAAATCTCTGTTCCTTTAGTTTATCAGTGATATGTAAAAATTCGTTAATGCACTGTTCTGCATACAAATTTCCACACCCCCAATTGAAGACTAGACAAAACAGGACATGCAAAAAACTTTTGGCCTTCCTTCAATATTATCCTGTTTTCTTGAACTAGGAATGCATAGACTGTGTGATGCTGAGAGCTGAATTAACTCTGGGAGTTGAAAATTTCCAACATCTGTAACAATTCAGGAATGTTACTATCAGACACAGATAATGATTTAGGCATTTCTGACCCATTCCCATGTAGATTTCTCTAATTGCTAGCACTATAAGGCCTTTCTTCTGATGAGTAATGAGGTCTTTATCTCTTGCAAGAGGAAAAAAAAAAAAAAAAAAAAGGAAGGAAGGAAGAAAATGAAGCAACTGGGATTTTCAGTATCTTCCAAGCCCTTTTGTCCCCACAGCTCCAACTCACCAGGTGTGTGGAGGTGACTGGGCCCAGCTGGGGACTTCCAAGATAGAATCAAATGGATGTGAAACGNAAAGGAAGGAAGGAAGGAAGGAAGGAAGGAAGGAAGGAAGGAAGGAAGGAAGGAAGGAAGGAAGGAAGGAAAAAGTTGTACTATTTGTCAATTAAATAGTGCCATATTGGTCATAAAACGAATCATTACCATTTAATTAAAAGAAAAGGAAATGACACTGCAAATTTTGGAGCTAAAATAGGATTCCTTCTGCCGTACATTGTTTGTAAATCAGTCTTCTATAACTAATTGCAAAATCAACTTGTTAAAATGCAGAAAACTTTATCCACCACCTTCCCTTAATTCACCAGGTGGGTGCCTCCCTCAGAACCATCATTAGTACTCAGGTGAAAGAGTAGGAATTAACAATAGTCAGAAGGTTGTGACAGGCTCTTCATTCTTGCAATAAAACACCGAATTTGTGGTCCAGGGAGGCAGCAAACCTCCCTGTAAAGAGGGTTCTTTGAGCAAATGTGTATTTCTGTTCCACAAAAGAGAAAACCACCAATGACCATAACTCATTGTTGTTTCTTCTGGGAGCTGGTTTTGTTGCAAGGGATTGGTCTCTCTGACTTTGGCAAGATTTCTTGCATAAGTTCCCCCTCTACTTCATGTGCTTTGTCTGAGGTACCCAGAGCCCCAAACCTACACTGTAACAATATCTTAGAGGGTGAGGAGAGCTTTCCCTTTCTGCCCTGTGCTGTAGCTTACTTTCACCTCTCTTGTAAAGCTGCCTTTCTCTGGCACAAAGCAGATCCTGGACCTTTTGCCATAGTGGCCATGCTGAGTTGGCTTCCATGCATCAGAGATGGCAGAGTTCAGCTCCACTGACCAATCTGTCTCTGGCAGATTCTGGAATTCTCCTGGGTTTGCAATCTCCTGCAGCTCAGCCACCAAACAGAGCAGGCCATCAATCTGGTCACACCTTCCCACAGGCTTGCTTGTAATTGCTTTCCACCTCTCAGAATATCCCTTCATACATCCCACAATCAGAAGGCTGGGCAGTCACATGCTTGAGCACCACCTCTGTCTGTGTAGCTGCATTGTTTCTACTGGGTGCTAAAAGCTCAGGAAAAGCAGAGGACACTGCCTTATCCTGGGTGGTCACAATGCTGCCAACAGCTACTTTCCACGGCTGGGCACCTCCCCGCTGCAAAATGTAAATATGCTTGCCTGTTGCAGTCTCCTGGGCCGATGGGGTTTTCCTGATTAAGTATCCTACACTGCCAGCGTGGGCTCTGCCTCTTGTTGTTTCTTTCCATCCATGGGTCTCTGTTTTTCAGGCAATAATTCCCCTGTTCCCTTGTCCATGAGTTTCCTCATGTGTCCTCTTGCTGC
Source organism: Regulus satrapa (assembly GCA_013396955.1). NCBI lineage: Eukaryota > Metazoa > Chordata > Aves > Passeriformes > Regulidae > Regulus > Regulus satrapa. The sequence continues at coordinate 495,836 of VWZN01002297.1, read as the reverse complement.
TGCTTTTTGCCTCTGCTGCTCTGACTGCTGCAGTGTCTCTTGCAATCTGCTGGGCTGGCAGTTTTAGGGAACTCTATTCTTTCCTTGCATAGGTATATTCAACTCCCCTGTTCCACAGATTTTCTTGAAATTAGAGACCAGAGATTCGAAGCAAACATGGAACCAAGTCCACTGTTCTTTCCCAAACTACTCAAGAAGTTCTACACCTGTATGTAGCACAATCTGAATTTCGCCTAGTGACATCCCTTTCTGAAACTGTACCTAGACTGCTCTCAGGAACATCAACAGTTTTACTTCAACCTGTGGTTTTCTCAGAGATGTATCACTTCCCCAGGTACGAAAAGCCTAATGCCAAACACAATCTATTTCACCTGGGTTAACGAGTCCTAAATAATCAAAGTAATGATGAAAATTGTGCGATTGTAATCACCAAATGAATGTGCTGGGTGAGGATTGTATAAAGCTCAAGTGAACTTAACACACCTTTAAAACTAACAAAGACAACAAATCTATCTTGTTAGGATTCTTGTACATTTGAAATATGTATTTGTTCTGATGAGATGTCTATGTCTATGTACATGCAAAAAAGGGATAATTCAGCAATAATTGGATCTTATGCAGAATATATAGTGGGTGGTGGGGGATAAACAGCTTGTGAATCAATAAACCATGAGGCTGCAGGCTGAGTTATTTATTGATTTATGACCCACAGCTCCAAGTTTACTTCACATCTAATGCAATTATACCTTCTGGATTATGCTTCAATTAAGAGGCAAAGAAAATATATCATTTCATACTAGGAAACATGCTGTCTGCATGTTAATAATACTTCTAAGAGTTAGATACAATTTTGCAGCTGGATACATTTTGGTGAGGTGTGACATTCAAAATCTAATGTGTTTTTTGCTTGACTTCATCTTAAAAAGCCCCAACAAGACACACAGCAAAAGATTTGCAGAACAAACCTATTAGGCTCCATTAAATCATTTTACCAACTTTGACCTGTGCTGTTTTAAAAAAACATGGAGCAACATTAGCACTTCAAACTGCCACCATGAATTCTGCATGAGTTAGCAGCCTGTTCTGTGAGAGACATGAGGGACAAAAGGCAGGACGTCCATACAGGACACTAGACAGTCATGTGACAAGCATCCTGTTTTCTGGATGTATCTGAAGCAGATGTGCTCTAGAACACTTCTCAGATTATTTGTATGTAAGAGTTTCTAGTGGATTCTTCAGGCCTGGCAAGACCACACTGAATGAGGAAATGGTTGTGTGTGAATGGGAAGTCTTCCAACCAGTAAATTGTTGGGAATTGTTGTTCCAGTAAATTGTTGGGAATGTTGGTTCGCTGGGGTTTTTTCCTTTTATCTTTTTTCCCCCCATAATAGAAGTCCAAGAGCACACAAACAGACAGTTCTCTTGGGCACAGTGATGGTGTGCTTTGAAGCTTACTGTTGTGCAGGAAGAACATGTCTCTGCTACCAGAGGGTGTAAAGAGTGGTAGTATAAAATCTTGTGTCCACCCAGGGACAGAGCCTCATAGTGGCACCTGCTCACGTTCCTTCTCTGCATTGCCCCATGCAGCTCCTCTGTCACAATCATCTCATCTGGGGCCAGAGACCATGGAACATTTATTCTTAATACTGTAAAAAAAGATCATTAGTGAAGTACTGAAATCACTCTAATTCTCATGACAGTAATTCATTTCAGTGAAAATGCTTCTTTGAAGCAATAGCAATATTACTCTCCTTCCTTCATGAGTACAACCCTTCAGCCATGTCTCTATAAATCTTTCAATTGTTTTGTGACCTGTCAGAAGTGTAATTTCCTTCACCAATAGCCTGAACCTAACAGGTACTAATATTCTCTTTTTAAAGCTGTAAAAGCCACACACAGCTTCATTGCAAATGCCTTCTCCTGACCATGTAGAGTCCACAAGTTGTCCAAAAGAATGAAAAACTCTTTAGAGTACATCAGGACGTGAACATTGCTCAGTGGAAATCATGCCAGCATGTGCCAGTGTTTTGGCCCCACACTGTGAGGAAGAACAGGTCTGTTTATTTATTCATAGAAGAGAGAAGGAAAGAGTTAACAATGGGCTCTGTGACCTGAGTATGGTTTGTGTGACTTGGCCTAACCTGCCATAAATGTTTCCCCTTGTTTTGGGCCCATGACACTAGTCAGTGCAGCCTGGCTTCAGCAAGAGATTTTACAGCCCTGCACACCTTGTCAGTGTCTTTTAATCTTGTGTTTGTATTTGAGAGAACATTTTTGTCCCCTTTGGCTCAGATTCTAAACTGTGTTATAAACACACAATAGGAACGCAGTAGTCACATTGTCAGCAAATATGGGTTTTCCTTCTATATCTTTCTTTACATTTTACATTACTTACAGTCAACCATTACATTTGCAAAATAACGGTAAGATGCTCTCATGCTGTACTTGAGTAATGGCAAACATTTGGTTAATGTCGAAGGAAACTCTTATTCTTCTCTCCAAGTAGTGTCACTAATGTTACCCTAAAGCAGCAGTAAGGTGCTTTTTTTTCATAAACATTTGGACTGCAAATACTGGGGAGGAAGTGGAAGGTGTTTAAAATTGATAACTTCACTCCCTCACCTGAGTCATCTGCTCTGTATCTTGCTGGACTCCCAAGCAGGGAAGACATTTGGTGAGATTGGATCCATCTAGATTGGTTTTTTGAATCAGGTAAAATGAATTTACCCCTGGCGCTGCAGAGGAAGATGCAAAACATTTTATCACCTGACACACAGTGTACAAGATAGCCTGTGTTGCCATTGAAGCCATGCGCTTCTCCATTGCTGCCTTGTTGCTGTAGTACTGTCTCTAGTCCTGACGCAGGTTCTCATTTTAAACTCTCATTTTGAAAAGATATAAAGTCAGAGCTGTTAGTGATGTGCCCTTGTTGCTATGAAGATTTTGGTGTTTTGTTTTGTTTCGTTTTGTTTTAATTTTGCTTTTATTCTGTGCAGGGCAGAGTCCTTACCACCTTAATTATAATAAAATTGCAGCAGCCTATAACCCTGCATTTTTAACATGACATAATTATACTAAGTTTAGTGCTGCTGTTATGGTTAAATTATTTAGTTCAATGCCTGAAGTCAATAGTGTCTACTCATTGCCATTAAAAATGGTGAACAACTCAAGAACAGCTTCATGGTGTCACAAGTAAATAAAGTCATTTGCTACAGTTATTTTTCAACTCAGCAGAGACAGTAGTCTGAGAGCAGAACATTTTTAAGGGCAGAGGGCAATATAAAAAGCATAGGGATGAAAATAAATTCCATCAGGCTTAAAGAATTATTTGCTGCAAATAAAATACAATTCTCTGTCCCTAATACATTCCACCTCTCTCACTCCAACTCACTGGGTTCAAAGTAACTGCATTCAAATGCAAGTATTTACTTCACATAGCATAATTCAGGGTGCCAGCTGTAGCATATATTTGTTTCTCCTTTTGATCAGTATTTTGAAGGTATGAAAATGACTGGTACAGCTACATCTGAAGAAGCCCACAATTCTCTGATTTATATCACCTGGTGTGAAGTTGCAGGCGACAGTTGAATGACTATAATTAGTATTTCAAAAGCACTAAAACAGCTCAGAAGTAAACTTTAGTTTGTGGGCAGGATACAAGTTCATGCATTTTGTTGGGAATTTAAACCATTTTATCCATTGTGTAATGGTTACTTGCAGCAGCCCTCCAAGCTGACTCAGTGCTCTAAATGATAGCTGAAACCCATGGAGGGTGTATTAACCAATTTCAGTAACTTGGAATTAGAGCCACCAGATCTGAGATGATCAGGTATAATCTGGGAGTTCTGGCATAAACACAGGCTGTTAAATATTTTGTGGTAATGAGGAAAAGGAAAGAACAATGAAGGTAATCTTCAAAAGTTGTGCAAACAAAAAACTGAACGCAGTTGCTTTTCTGAGCAGGTACCAGGATAAATGACTGCAGGGAGAGCATCCAATCTATGTGGATTTTAATAAAGTCATGGGAGCTATTGCTTTATAATTCACATCTCAAAATCAATTCCTGTAGTAAAACTCTGAGGTGGGCTGGAAAACAAAAGAAACTGATTAATTGTAACATGGTGGTAAAATAAAGAAATTGTGATATAACCTCTGGTCAGATATTTTTTGGTGAGAGATTTACAATTTTCCAGTGAGAGGTCCAGTCTTTTTTACATTCTGTTTTTTATTGGCTTTTTTCTCTTAGAAATTTAGAATTCATAGGACTGATCATGTTAGAAGAGGAGGTCTAAAAAAATAAAAGAAGAAAGGAAAACAGGAAAACAATGCAAAATTAATTAAGCAATCAAAGCATGTGTCAGCAAAAAGAAAAGTTGGGGAAGGAGTATATATCTATTTGTGCAAGTAAACAAGCTGTGGCATATGCATTCTGGTTGGCACAATTTCTGGGTCAGTCTGTGGAACACCTCTCATATTGTGCATGAGGCCTTCAAGCTCACAGACATGAGATTTGGCCTCAGTTTACCAAATCAAAAGATGAGTTGAAAAAACATGTGGTAAATATCTAATATTTTCATCTCATCTACAGCATCTACATGAAGGTCTCTGACTGTGCTCCCCTTCAAGACTCTTTGGGATGTGTCTAAAAATCACTGAGTATATGCCTTCGGATTTTGCACTCTTATAACTGATTTAATAAATTACAGCTCCATATATGGAAACCACTCTACAGCTCTTTGCTAAACATATACATTATATTGCAAAGGTACAGCAAACACAGGAGGCTTTTAGTAGTGTGATACCTTGCACTGATATTTAATATATTCACATCCCAAATAAACTCTTTAGTCAGGAGCTGCATTTTGCATAGATGATGTTGTCCTCTCTTGATGGTGTTGTGCTGTATTTTCTTTGAGTTTTTTAATAGACAAGACTAGACTACTAGAATATCTTGAGTTGGAAGGGAGCCACAATGATCATTAAGTCCAACGCCTGGCCTGGAGATATAGTCCAAGGATCTTGACATAGTTGACTTGTTTCCTCCAAAGATCCTGGGGATTTTATTCTCCATACCAAATAATTATAAATGTGTTGTTTTTATGGAGACATAAGCATTAATCTCTAGTATATATAGGCATTATTTTGGCTGTACTTGACCAGAACTGGTAGTATTTACCACAAAGTTGTTCTTGACAGTATTGTTCAAGATGGCAGTGTTCTAAAATTGAACAAATTCAAAGCAATTTAGCTCCAAACCTGTCTCCTCACAGGCACCTGGACTCCCAGAACTACACAAAGCCTCAATTTGTGTGTGTGGGGCGGTGGTTTCTGACAATTCCAGGCATAGTCATTATGGGGCCTGGTTGTGCTTATGTCCACAGTCAAAAGATGTGGCATTGCACAGATGGTATCCAAAAGTAATGAATTCAGAACATCAAAGTACAGGAGTTAAAATATACAAAGAAAGTCGAAGTCCTGCCCTAAAGTACTTTCAGTAGGAAAGGCAACATGCAGCAGCAAGGTGAAGAGTAACCACGCTTTGGAATGGTTCAATAGGTAAGTAGCAAAATACCTGTAGGGTTTAAGGAACCCATCATCAACAGGAAGAGTCATGTCTTTCCTGTCATGTATCCATTGTCACTACCAATATAAGGTACATAGTGGATAGAAAAGTGACTGCTTTGTAATTTGCCCTTGGTTTGGACAAGTTTTTGAAATGCTGGTAACCTGATTTATGAGTCTGTTCTCAACTGGAAACAATTAAATAATCAGATGTGCATCTGGCAACTTGCACAGTGAGTTCATTTTTCTAACCCACCTCTTAGCTGCAGGAAGTACTGCAGATATCTTGGGAGAAAGACATAGTTATGATATGAAATACTTTAAAAAATGGTTGAGAACCCAGACCTGAAATTTTTAAAAAATCAACCAACTAAACAAAAATACAATAAACCCCAAGCCATCCTAGATATAATGTATACTTCATAGACTCTATTATCAATAATAAAACATACAGCCTAGCTAACACAGAGAATAAAAAAGCATTGTTCATATAATTTTGCCTCCAGGAAAAGGGAAGAGAAAGAGAATATATGGAATAAATATGTAGAGCAGAAGGAGCCTCTGAAGGCTTTAACATCTCTGCTCTGTGCCCAGGTGAGCGCACCTCACTCTCATTCTTTTCTGCTGTGTTTGTGATCCAACATCCTGTTTCCTTTCTATATCCCAAGACATTACATATGTGAGCAGTATGTTTAATCCGCTTGTAGGCTTGCATTTTTTTGTTGCTTGAGTGTCTCTTATCTATTCTGATTGGATTTTTGTTTTGGTAGAAGAGGTAGGTCATACCCAGCACTGCTGAAATCTGATCTGCAAATGAACCCAAGTTTGTAATCTGCATGGATTAGATCAGGGTGTAAATCATAGGATCATAGAATCATAGGATCGTAGGATTGTAGAATCATGGAAGCATAGCATCATAGAGTCTTAGAATCGTAACAACATAGAATGGTTTGGGTTGGAAGGAATCTTAAAGATCATCTAGTTCTAAGTGCCCTGCTGTGGGCAGGGACAGCTTTCACAAAACCAGGTTGCTCCGTTCTCCATCACAAAAATACTAGTATTTATTACTCTGAAAAATCAAAGTTCTTATTATGTGCCAGCTGGCAGTACCTCCAATGAACACCCAGAATTGCTATCCATTCAGTTTAGGTGAAAGTTCAAGCAGAAAAAGCACATCCCTTCACAGAGTGTTCTGTAAGGGAGGATTAATGAATATTCATTGGGTGCATATGTCCAATTTCATAGTGATACATTGCAGAATTACTACTTCTGTCCTTAGGGGAGCATTTGGAAGCATTGCAGTAAATAAGAATTGGTATGCATTAAATCAGGCCTCGCCAGAAATGAAAAGGAAAGAAAAATGAGGAACTAGACATTCTGTGAGTGAAACAGAGATTCAGGTGGAGCCAAATAGTATATTATTAATAGGTAATATCCTAAAGCTTGAGCCATGGGAAGGCAAACTGAGGTATCACAGATAAATGTTAATTCTGGGATCCTCAAACTTTAATGTGCTAAGCTGTACAATGAAACATCCTTTCAAGGGAAAATTAAAAGACATTATGGCAAGATATTCAGTACTGCTTTGTATAAAAATGAAGAAGGTTCAGCCTTGGAGTTAACATCTTTGGGGAAAATTATGGGATTAAAAAAAGAGAAAGTGCTCTAGCTGCTAATCGCAAACAGTCGGGAATGAACCTTCCCCCAGGAAACTTGCTGAACTATCATTGCTAACACCTAGAGTTAAAAAAGATGGTCACAATTTCTGACACTTGTAAAAGCCATCAGGAGACTGAAGTCACTAAACGACTCAGCTGAAGGAGGATACGTTACACATCTCTAAGGGGCTTTTGTGCTAGAAGACTTGTCATCTGGAGGCCACTTTCAGAGTCTTTTTCATCCTCTTTTTGATATAAAAGACCAGAGAGAGCTGCTTTTCTCACCCATTCCTCAGACTTTTGCAGAATAATTCTGCCTAAGTGTTTCATGAAGTGTAGATCTGTGAAGGACTGAATTTGTCCAGTTTTGTACCCCCTGGCACATTCTCCTTGCACACAAATAAATAAAATTTCTGTGTTATTCTGAAGATTTGGGACGGACACTCTCAGTGCTTTTTGAGTTTTCAGGTTCATATCCTTCCATTTGGCACATGTAGAACCAAAGTTTCCCAAAATTAAGGGGTTTTGTAACAGGAGTAAGACAGCTGAACAGCTTTGGTTGGTGATGCCTTGTGCCTTGCACTGTTTCTCAGTAGCATTTCATTTGAGCAAAAATATTTCAGCTGGCAAGTATTTTAAATACAAATCTTTGAGACTCTGCTTTAAAATTGCATCACCTTATGTCCTCATCAAAGCAGTTCACCACCCTGGCTGGTTGAAATGCCATGACAACACATTCACTGCTTGGGTTTCTGAGAGAAAGTCACTCTGCCTTTGAAAATTCACCATTTGAGCCCTTGATGTGGAGGCCACTTCTTACCAAAATGAAAATGACTGTGTTAATAATTGGAAAAGGAGCACAATATTTTTCTCTATTTTCTGCTGGAGGGAATGAAAGAAAACATTCCTTCACACCATAAATGCCAGAGCACTTTTCCTCCTGAGAGGCATGAAGTTGTCTCTACTGCTATGGTGAAGTGACGTAACCTGAAGAGAAGAAAGGAGAATGGTACAGTGTGACTGAAAAATTCAAAAGATGCTGTATGCCTAAGAGGCAAAACATCATACTGGAGGAAACATCTCTCGTCAAAAATTTTGACTTCTAGTAAGATGATTTGTAGTTTTTCCTATCTCCTCACTTTTGTTAAAGCAAATATCCAGTTAAGAGCAAAGAGACATTTTTGTTTTTTCTACCTTGTTGAACAAGGTGTATTTATTTAGGGTCAGTATGAGCAGCCCTCTTTCCTAGCCAACTCAGATATACAGGAAAGTTCTCTCTGTGGACTGATGTCACATTTGTTTCTATGGAGCCTGATTAGATTTGGCATTTCCAAATTAAATATTTATTTTCCCCTTCATCTCACCTTATAACCAGTCAATTCTCTTAAAATGTGAAACTTTAAAAAGTGTGATTGCTAACTAATAGGGGTAAAGATATTTTAGATGCAAAACTGGAAAATTTTTCTTAGCCACTTCTGTGTTCTCCAGTTTTCTTTCTCAGATTTCCTGCATAATAAAGATGCCTCAATAATAAATAGGAAAATAGCAATATATAGTTGGAGAGAGTTTAGGGGGCAGGGCAAGACAGGCATTTTTTCAGGAAAATCAGCAAAAAGCAGCTCAATGGCAAGAGGGTCAAAAGCTCAGCAGCAAACCAAAACTTTATATGGCAATCTGTTGTACCTCTTCTTAGAGATTTGCTGTACACAGTGCTCAAAAGTTCCATTTTATTCTATTTAGAGTAGGGCAGGAGAAAGAAGGCAGGAAAAGGAAACTGAATTTGGCAAAATGCAAGGCAGTATCAAGGTGGAAAATGACCTCAGGAAGCAAGAGCTTTCTAGGTTACTTTCACAAACACTGTATTTGATAGCAGACACACAGTTCTCTTTCCCAGTTAAACTCCACACACTGCCTACATGTCTGCTTGCACAGTATGGTAATACATGTTTGTAAACCATGTTGCTGGGAACACGAAAGTGTAAGAAAGTCATGTGATATTCCTTATACAGGGATCCTGTTCGTCAATGGATAAAGAAGAGACAGGGGCACATTCCTTATATGAAGTCTTGGACATCTTCTGAGGTCTGTCGTCAAGGAAGAAGGTGTAATGGAGGAGAAAAAGAGTGTGAAAGGGGTTCTTATGCACTTTGCCAAAACGTGCCTTTAACTTGCAGTAGCACCATAATTCAGTGCCTCTAGAAGCCTCCTCTAAGTGGTCATAGTGCTTTGTGGATGTTCTAGGACAAGTGGTGGGCACAAAGGTGTTGCAGAAAGTGAAACAACAGACTGAAATCTGTCATTATTTGCTTGCTTAGTTGTTCTATAAAGTTTGGGGTTTTTTTCAGTAATTCTTACATTCTTACTGTGTACCCTCAGCTCTAGACATAGATACCCTTGCTAAAATATGCCCTTTTTTCCTTCAGAAATAATTATTTTAATTAATGCTGAGAATATTTTTAGAAGGTTGTTATTTTCTTTAATTTCTTTTTGCTCTTCTGGCTTAAAAAGAAAAAAAGTAAATTCCGAGTCTTATCAACATTCAACTAATTTTACAAGGGTCTTATTATTTAGCAACAAATAAATCTCATCTCCTGCTGTTCTGGAGAAAGTAGAGTGACAAAGTCGGTCAGCTGTTATCTCCAGGCATATCTGGGTCTTTCCTCATTAATACCATTTTTGTCTCAGTTTGTATCTCATAATCTAGACTCTCCCCAATGTCAGTGATAATATTTCTTGCTTAATAACACTGATGGCTTCTGTTCTAACAGGATATGTTCCACTGCCCTTCTCTGGAAGTGATCTTGACCCAAATTGCTTGTGTTATTTCTTTCTACCCTCTCCCCACCCCCCTTTTTACATTTCTTTATTCATTGCTTCCCGTCAACTGCTTACATTTTGTTTAGCTGTATTCTAAGACCAGAAATGAAGAGTTTTTACATATAGTCTACTGAATATCTGCCTAAAGATTTTCTTATTCCTGTGAGCTTTAGTATCAAGAAACTGGAGTCTGAGGCCAAGACAGACTGTTGAGAAGAGTACATGCAAGATTAGAAGTAAACAAATTAATATTGTTTATATGTTTATATTTTTTGTTAACTGGTGAGCTATACTTTAGGGTAGAGATGGTCAAAAATGTCCTGCCTACATTATCCACAAGTCCCATGAACATCCACAAGTAAAACATTTAAATGGAGGTGGGTTTTTTTGTATCTTGGCAATTTTATTGTGCTTTAATTCCTATTTATTGCGTTAATGGTCATAGGCTATTTGGGAATCTAGACTCCCACAGTGAAACTGGGAAGGTGTTTCATCCCTTGGAGAAAGTATACTTGTCAGAATTGCCATCCAGGCTGACAGAATTTTTATAGATAGAAGTCATCACAATCTATAGACATTTTCATTTCCCAAGGAACTGCATTCATTACTTGACTGGTGGCAGAAATGAGGTGGTAAATCCACTCGTAGCAAATTTTTTCCTTCCTAAAACAGAGAAAATCTTGAGCTGTGTGGCACATAAGGAGTGGATAGGCTGGCTAGTGCTGTGGTGCTCAGCACTGTCTCTGCACTGCCGTCTGTGGGAGAACAGGATGTGGACAAGGGAAGGCAAAGCAAGGATACTGCCTCTGCTGAAGCTGCCCTGCCTGTCAAGATCAGCAGCTGATATTTCCACCTAAGCTGTATGAACCCAACAGAATCCATCTGCTGAACCATCTGTGTGATGAATCACTAAAACTACAGTCCATCTGTTGTTTCACTGCCACAAAGTTTGCCAGCCTCACCCTCACTCCATTATTTGAATATTTTTCTTTCCCTCCGGGCCTCCTCTGTGCTCTTGTCTCTCTCCTTTTCTGTATCTTTTTTGTTTTGTTTTGTTAATACATTGCCTTTCCAATCTCTGAAATGTAAAGCAGGAGGAAGTTATATTCCTACTACTCTAGTTAGCCAGGAACAGCTTTGCTCAGGGCAAAATACAGATCTGTTATGTGTATATCATCATTGCCTGTCTTCAACTGCTCTGTACCAGGCAAGAGATTGGACTGTTTCACATTCCTTAAGATTCTCCCCCACATTTAGGCTGTCACACGGAACTATTAGAAGATTAGATTGTGTGTTCACTTTTTCCTCACTCTTGAGGGAAGTATTTTTTATCTGTTTTTTACCTCTCAGCTTGAAAATTCAACCTTCCCCTTAGTGCAAAAAAAAAAAAATAGGTAGATAGATACATAGATAGATAGATAGATAGATAGATAGATAGATAGATAGATAGATAGATAGATAGATAAAAGGTAAATTCCCAGTTACATTTTTACCCACGTGTATGTGTATCTTATTTTGGGGAAGACTCAGCTGAAGGTCCTTCACCAGAGGAGGAGCTTTGGCTGGCATCAGCATAGTGTCGAGTGGATATGGACTGTATGCAAAATAGAAGGCTGATTTCTGTACAGCAGGAAAAAAAAATCGCTTTTACAGTCCTCAGAGTTCAACCAAGAAAATTTTTCCTATTTGCTCTCAGCTTTCGTGTTTAACAAGGAGCAAAAGAATAATTTGGTCCTGTGTAGAGGCATAGAGAAAAGAGAAGGAGACTTCCTCATTATTTGTCATAGATTTGGAAAGAAGATGGGTGGGCAAGTAGACACAAGGACGGTGGTATTTATAAATTTGGCTGAAGTGAGCAGGTTTCTGTGGTTCAGCATTGACATTTGTCTCAGCCTGGGCTGGGAATGCAGTGTTAGACAGCCTGGGTACCACTCAAGGAAAACCTGGCTTGCAGCAGGCCCACATCCATTCCCTCTTTCTGCAGCATCTTCTCCATCTGTGCCCCTGCAGCCTCGACTATGCAGAGTGTTACAGAGCCCCTCAGATCAGGACAGGGGCACACAGGCATGTCCCCAGCTCTCCCGCAATTCTTGTGAGCTGAATGAGGGGTGGGGGAGCACATTTTTGTCAAGGCCTGACCAAACTGGAATGCCTCACTGTCAATGTATCTGTCCCATCCAAACATAGAAAAGCTGCCTAGTGCTAATCCATAACACAGCAAGGCTGCCTTGAGAGGTGCTTGATGCCCCAACCCTATCTGTGTTTAAGAGGCATTTGGACAATGCCCTTAGCAGTATGATTAGCTCTTGGTCAGCCCTGCAGTGGTCAAGCAGTTGAACTAGATGATCATTGTAGGTTCCTTTCAATTGTTCTATCCTATTCTGTTCTCTATAACCTGCAGTCACTGAGCAGAGATGTTTAGATCAGCTGTTAGACATTTTCTCTGCATCCCTTTTGTCTTGAATTCCCCTTTCTCTCTGGAGTTTATAAGGACTAGAGAGACAGATCTCTTAATTTAGGAATTGAATTACATGGCTTAAAAAGTCTGGCTGAATCACTCCCCCTTGTTTTACCTTGCTAAGAGTTTGAAATGAGGACAAATTCACTACTTTTCACCACCAGGAGATGTTCAAATGATCAACTATATTGCTAAAATAAAGAAAAAGGCAGCTATCTGGGTCTTTAATTTCAGATTAGCTACTATTTACCTCCAGCCAGTGGATCTTATTAGACTTTTATCTACTAGATTAAAGGTCTTTCTCCTAACAGCTATCCTTTTTGTACAGGAATTTATATTCCTGCACTTGGGAACATCAGAGATTAAAATCAGAACACATAAGGTGCACTGGAAACTGTTGTACTTTGCTTAGGAGCAAAGCACTTTTCACAAAGAAATAGTAAATAAGAGTGATGTGCTCTCATGTCTGTGAGAGAATCAGCAGCAGCAGTGTGAGCCTGGGGAACAGTGATTTCTTGGCATTTTTGGAAGGACTCTATTCCTGCTCTTTCTTGCCCCATTCACTTTCAGAAAAAAAATATTCATTAGTTTATCTCAGGAAAGAAATATTGCCTTTAACAGAGTAGTCAACTAAATTATTTAGTACTAAAGGGATGTTAAATGTAAACAAACAGTGACTAGGGAAGCCCAAAAAAAGGATCAACTCACTGCATGGGTGAAGAAAGTGAATAAAAAGCAGAAATATTGTATTATATTTGGGCCCATAGATCTAGCCCAATTTTCAGACGTACTGTTCTGGAAGGGTTAAGGGTAATGTTTCTGGTCAAACAGAACAGCACTGTTCAAGGGACACCTGTTTTTATTAGAATGCATATATCTGCTTTAAATATCATCCATTATAAGCAAATTTGCTGTGTTTTATGGTTTTCTTCAGCATCCAACTGACTTGCATCCAGCTATTCAATTGGATTGAAAATTTTTGAGCTCAAATGGGTTGAACATCTCAGTGTAGCAAGACTAGATTATAATATTATCATTTGGAAGAAACCTAAAGAGATCATCCAGTCCAACTGCCTAATCACCTCAGAGCTAACCAAAAGTTAAAGCAGGTTATTTGGGGGATCATCCACAAGCCTCTTAAACACCCACAGGCTTGGGGAATTGACCACGTGCCTGAGTGAGAGGGAGGGCAAGATGTCTCCTAGCCAAAGAACCACTGCCTTGGCAGACAGAAGAGTATGGCTGTCTGGAGGAGCAAACACAGGGTGGCTTGCTGTACATGTAACAAGACAAATTCAGGGAAGACAAAAGAGGAGAAAACATTGACTTGTTGAAAGATAGGACACCAATCAAGACACATGAGAAGGAGCAGCTATGACCCTTACCCTCTCAGACACCAAGACCCATGGTAGGTAGGCAATGGTGTTGTGCAAAGAGATGTGATTGTGGAACAAGTGCTAAAATCCCTGGCTCTGCAAGTAGAAGCAGTCTCAGTGTGACAGACCTTGCTGAGATCTGTCTTGCTGGTCTCACATGCCTATTATGCCACCCCCTGGCACTGGAGCTGGCATTCCTGCTTGTCACTGCACTGCACAGAAATGCTGTTGTGCTTTTAGCCAGCTCAGGTGTCCTTAGCACACTGCTGTGAAGACAGGCTAGATATTTATCACCCATTTGTTTTTTCAGTTGGGTAGTTTATAGCTCAGGATGGGAACTGTCTCAGCAAATGAATCCATGTGCTAACTGCAACCATCCAGGAGGACCCTCTGGTAGCTGTTTCTTTTTGGCTTCTAAGTTTGCTCCAGGCTGTTCAATTGAAACCCCTGCAATGCGTCAGACCTGTCTGCACCTGTGCAGTTTTGGATATTTCTGACTTGGGGAACATAGGTTGGAGGGCAAATGCAGCCTGCAATTATATAATCTTTCCCTCGTAACAATAAAACCAACCAATCAAATCAAAGCAAAACAAACAAACAAACAATACCCAAAACACACCTCTGAAGTAACGTCTGTGACTTTACAGTCCAGGGACTTGACCTGGGGTGGTGGATACCCATGCACCAGAATATTTTGTTAAGTTTCTCCCTGTGACAGGTATCAGATTAGAATTTCATCAACACACATGAATTCCTGAGGGAATATATTTTATTTGGAAAGCAAAAGTACTGCAGGGAATTTCTTATATGCCCTTCTTTGAGCTGATGATTTTCTAAAAGTTATTTAAACAACTGAAGTAAATAGCCTCATACAATATGCCAGCTAATTTTTTATGGCAGCTAATGAAGGACAAATAGAGAGGGAGAATGTGGAAAAACAAAATGATTCACCAGAAAATATTTGAGTTCTGTACAAGCAGTCAAATAATGATAGATCCCAGTCAGAAATAATGTAGTCATAAAGAAAGATTAATTGGATAATTTTCTTGAAACAAACAACGTTACCAACTCCACTCCACAACCACAAAAAATAAATTTATCTCATAGCTGATGACAGCACTTTCTCAGGAAAAGGTATTGTTACAGAGTCAGCGTATACATTTTCAAAGGAATTGGCATTGGGAAAGAGCACTCTTCAAGCACTTAATAAAAGTGACTTTTCTTTATGACTTTCATTTAAAATACATTATGAAAATCACTTGATTCTACTTGGCTGCTGCCAGGTTTTGAATAAATGACTTTCCAGGCCCACCACAATGCTGGCACTGATTTACTATATAAAAAGGAAACATTGTTAGAGCACCATTTAGCATCAGTCACACTGGTTTGGAAGTTTACCACCATGTAAAATCTCTACTGTAGGATTGTGGCATGAGACATGGAGACTGATAAGGGCTCATTGTCATGGAAGGTAAGATCTTTGTCATCCTTACCAAACATGCAGAAAACAGGTTCAGATAAAGACACTTGCTTTATGATTGTCTGTTGTGAGAAACACTTACCACAGAGTTCCCCAAAATTTAGGTCACCATTTGTATCCAACTGAGTTTTGACCTGAGTAAGAGATTGCCCTTCCAAATCGCCCATCACATTTGTCAGTGGAAATCTGCCCTTCTCTTTACCAGAAATATTGGAGTCAGTGTAATTTTCTCATAAGTGCTGGTTGGTTATCTGCAGCCAGTCTGGAGGGGAATCTCACAGCAAAATACTGAGTTTGCCTTGTGTCTTGTCTGAAGCATCTACAACAGAGAAAAAAAAAAAAAATACTGCCTATGAATTATGTCTGAGGATTCTGTAATATTTAGACACTACTTGCTATCATCCAAATATTTCTGGAAAGAACTGAAGCTGGTAAAAAAATCCCATGCAAATTCTCATGAATAAGGCCAGATTAAACTTGTCTTAACTTCTCATCTAAACATTTGAAGACATGATATTCCTCCATCAATGATGGTGCCAATAAAAGAGCAAACAGACTGCCAGCAGAAGCATTTATAAGGAGACATGTCTTCTTACACTTTGGAAATAAACTAGAAGAGGAATTTTGTCAATTTTTAGGCTTTTGCAAATAGCAACGAAAACTTAGCTGGATGATCTGCTGTCTTCCTTCCTGCTGTCTTTGTGTATGGTCTCAGGAAGACAGTCAAAGGTGGCAGCTTGAACAAAGTACTACTTGAGAGTGTGAGCCAGTATGGGAGGACTCTAAGCTGTATGGCACATTTCCATTTTTTATATATTTGTGGGTTCAGGTGTTGGTTTTCAGGTCTACATAAAGAATACTGGAAAATATTGTCAGTTGCAAGGGGCTGTTTTCCATCTGCTGTGTTTGCTGTAAAGCATGCCAGGTTGCATGAAGACAATTCTTTGATATAGTCTTGGTCTCCTACCTGCTTCTTCAGTCTTTCATTAATCTAACCTTTTTTAAAAAGCACCTTTTTATAAGGTTGTACTAGGCAGGAGGAAAATTTGCTGTCTTTGTAATCTATTTATCTGCAGATGGGTTCAGGTAACCCAAGCCAATTTAGACTGGTGATGTAGTATCCCACTAGTCACTGGAGAGAGGATAGGTACTTCACGAAACAATATCTGATCTTCAGATTTCTATCAAAGATGTAGGATGAAGTAATGCCTGAGAGGTAATTACTTTTTTTTTCTTTTTTTTTTTTTTTTCTTTTTCTT
>VWZN01002297.1:408224-479085 GCA_013396955.1 Regulus satrapa | reverse complement strand
TTTTTCTGTAAACAAAGTGAGATTTATACAAGATACTAACTACCAGGCAGCTGGAACTGAGTAAAACCCATCTCTCTCAAGGTCTGTTCCTGGTTCTCCTTCCAAACAACTCAAATATGCTGCTTCAGCTGTTGCCCCTATAAATGTGTTTCAGTGGATACAATCCCAAATTTAGCCGTAAAGCAGGATCTCTAAGCAAAATAAAATAATGAGGTACAATCCCTGCTTCACCCCATCCCACACAATTAGAGATATTTTTCTTTTCTAATACATTTTTCCCACAATTTTTAGAAAGTTATTCCTGAGAACATGAGTCCTTCCTTCATTCTTTGCAGATTATTTATGAAAGTATTCACTTCCTGAACCCTTTGACTTTTCTGCAAAGTGGATGTATATGTTTCAAATAGGTTTTATTGCTGTAATCCTAGTCTTGAAACCCTCATCAACTAGCCCAGACAGACTTATTTCTGTGTTGAGCAGCTTCAGCCCAGTGACTGTGAGACACTGTTAATTTATTGTTAAAAGCCTGAGACATTTTTCTCTTATGGAAATACAAACATCCTCTAGGTTTTACACATTCAAGGTTGTTTTTTAAACTAAAGTCTCCTGCCTATCAAGAGCATTGAATCACCTTAATATCTAACAGGGACATAATGTGAAGGCCTTTACAAAATCAGAGGCAATTTTTGCAAAAGATTTTTCACTATGCCTCCTCAAATGCTACATTTTTAATAAAAGTGCATTCTTGGTACTCACAAATATTCATTCAGTGCCAATAAAATATAAAGACAGAAGAGTCATGTCAGTGGTTAAATGAAAATGTTTCAAGGCAAAAGTATTTACTACCTGGAAAATGAATCCTGAGGCTTTGTAAAAATAAACCACATGATATAAACATAAATGGTACACAAACTCTGTTAAGTACCATAATTTGTTCCAAATTCTCAAATATCTTTGCCCACTGAGAGTGCTACTCTGCTGCCCTTTCCTGCAGAAAGGTCTTATCTGGCAGCTCCTTATGACAGAGTCAGAGTCAAGGCTTCACAAAAAGGGCGCTTATTTATTCATTATACTTATATTTTTATTAAATCATGTGAAAGCCATTCAGGAAGTCACTAGAAGCTGTCCTATTTTTATCCTTGGGAGCAGAACTGTAGTGTTTCTTCTCAAAAATCTTGTTGCTGTACACGGAACATATATGCTAATACTGCGTATTATTCTTTACAATAAATGGGTATCTGACAGGATTAAGAGAGAAGACAAAGTATTTGGGTTTTATATTACTGACGTTCAAGAGACATCAGTGAAGAGATTTCTGCAAGGAGTGCAGATTATGAGAGTGAACTCCATTCCATTCCATTCCATTCCATTCCATTCCATTCCATTCCATTCCATTCCATTCCATTCCACTCCATTCCATTCCATCATGTTTCATTCTCTGCCATTCCATTCAATTTCCTTTCATTCAGTTCCATTCCAGTGGAATTTTGTTTAATTGCATTGCATTCCATGCCATTCTATGAGGCTTCATTCCATTTTATTCTATGAAATTCCATTCCATGTCATTCCATGCTGCTCTATGAGGTTTCATTTCACTCCATTTCATGCCATGCCATGCCATGCCGTGCCATGCCATGCCATGCCATGCCATTCTATGAGATTTCATTTCCTTCCTTTCAATTCCATTCCACTCCATTCAGTTAAACTCTACAATATTTCATTCCACTCTACTCCATGCCATTCCATGATATCTTATTTGTAATCAGATCCATCCAGTCCTTTTGGCTTGTTTTCAGCTCAGGGAGAAAAAAAAATCCACAAAGCAGAAAACTCGTAATTCCTTGGGTTGTGTTTCACTAAACATCTTCCTCTTCTCCCACACTGCTCCTGCCTCAACTCCTTCAGCAAACCCACTTGAACTCTTTGCCTCTTACAAGAATTTTAATACTTGCTGCCAGTCCAAAGAGGTCATGTTCAACCCATACTTGGTGACAGATTATTGCTTCCTCCAGCAAAAGGCAGGAGGAATGGTACAGGCTTGCAGACCTCTTCACCAAGATTTTTGCTTTCTGTAGACCTCACACCAGGGGAACAGAACATCTCTGCACTTTATTTTCCTAATATATATATTTATATCCAGGCATGCCTTCATTCTTCCATCTAGTTCCTGGTTCAGGAACTGGTGGAGCAGCTATCCCTCACCCACTTCTCCTAATATCTGGCAAGTAGATGGCACTATAGCCAAGGTTTGTGCATCCAGATACAGGCAAGCTCCTGCTTCTGCATGTTGTTCCTTCCCACATCTGCAGAGAAGAGAGGATTTTGAGGGCTGCAGCTCAGTAGGACAATAATTGTGGTGAAGTTTTCAGTTGCATGGGTAAACATTTCAGCCATTGCCCTTCATAGAAAGAGAAATCTCATTTGGACATGTACCATTTGTCTCACTCATTCTTTTGGAAATACCTCCACAGGTAGACCAGAATAAGTCATATAAATATGCTGCTACAAAGCTGTATTCTCCTCTGCAGTGATCACCTGGGCTTATTTACCATTTAAAGTGACCTAAACCATGTCTCACACTTGAATTGGCCTAATAGGTACCCTACAGCCCATTTCCCCACTCCTATAAGAATGCAAAACTCTGCTGCTACCTGTGCTGTGGAAACTGAACAGTAAATACCTTTTTTACATGTTAAACAATGAAAGCTTCTTTGCAGGCTAGTTAAAGCAACAGATTTCAGATATTTAAGCTAATCTATGACATTTACTTCTGTCTTAAGTTGGCAGTCATGAGTGAGGTGAAACAAGTTCACTCCTATAAGAGATACATATCTTTGCTTAGGTAGTTTTTCTACTGAATAAATACTTGTTTCTCAGGAAAGGGCAAAACATCCTCACCACATGCAAAATACAAAAAATAAGAGGGGTAAAAAAAAGAAGAAAAAAAGTATCATTCATCAGAGCGTTTTACTATTTGGAAAATGGGAGATGAGGACCATAATATAAATAAATTATGTCCTTTAACAACAGAAACAAGTATACATTCTTCAAGGAAAAATGCTTCTGACTTTTAGCCCAGAAAATTGTTATTTCATGTGACTGAAACAACACAATTCACATTCCTATCCTAGGAAAAAGATTACTTAGAAATTGGAATAGTTTCTTGTGTTTGTGATGCATGGGTTTCTAGAGATGCTGAATTTGTCATTATTTCAGTTTCTTTCAGAACAGTCAATATCCAGAATCAGAAAACGAGGTAAACATTTTTTCTGAGTGAGGTTCTCTTTACATGCTTGGAAAATTCTTATTGAGGTTTAGTAATAAAAAAAAATTTAAATTAGCACTCAACTTTTCATTTGACTGGGTTTTGGGTTTTTTTGAGCACTTTATAATCCAAGTTATGCAACTTCACGACTGAAATTAACCTATTCTCCAAAACCTGAATTTCTAGGAAAAAATAGGTGGGGGACAGCATTGAAATCTTTGGGGAAAGCATTCTTCTTACTGGCTACAGAACAAGGCAGCTAACTGCTTAATTCAAAATACTTAATAAAAATAGATAAGACTGAATTTAGGGGATGGTATTAGGTTTTATGTTCAAAACCTGTAGGAAGCTGACAAGAAAGATTGAGAGAGACTTTTAAAAGAGCATGTAGTGACAGGACAAGGATTGATGGCTTCAAACTGAAAGAGAGTAGTTTGGATTAGCTATTAGGGAGAAATTCTTTATTGATGTCTTAAGCACTGAAAGGGGTTGCCCAGAGAACCTGTGGATGCCCAATGCTTAGTAATGTTCAGGGCCAGCTGTAATAAAGAAAAAATACTCACGGACGGACGGTAATTAATACGACCGAGATCTTTATAAGCTGAGTTAGAATGCTGGTAGTTTATTCCAGGGTGTGGGTTAGGAAAGCCAGCTCAGGGCCAGCATAAGGGGGACAATAGAAAGAGTTAGTAGGGGTGGGTACAATCATAATCAGTAAGAGAAAGAGAGGGCAGATATAAAAGAATATGAGAAAGTCGGAGACCGAGTAAGTAAAGGAGATGGGTCAGAGAGATAAGNTAAAGGAGATAGGTAAGAGAGATAAGCAGAGCAAGGAGGAGTAAGAAGAAGTAGAAGAAGTGGAAGAAATAGAAGAAAGAGTGAGAGAAGTGAGTCAGCTCACTTGTACATTTGTTTATATAGTCAACACACAGAATATTCTATTTCTCTAACTATCCAATCTTTCAACGTATACTAATAGAATTCGATTTGCTTACAACCTATAGAATCTGTTAGTTTTGTTTCAATTAGGTTATCTCAGGGTCCTCTGAACTTTTCCTTAAAAGGAAAAGGAAGAGGGTCTCTTGCAAGAGTTTTATGAGGGAAAAGAATGTGCTTTGTCATCCCGAACCGTTTCCTATTCAAACCATACTTTAAGCTGAATTTCTTCTTTTTCAGCTTCTTTGGCCACACAATTATATTTATAATTCCTTTCTAATTCACCATTCCCAACAGCCAGTTTTGATGGGGCTTTGGTCAATCTTGTCTAATGGAAAGGGACCCTGTTCCGGGTAGGGGGATTGAAACTAAATGGTCTTTAAGGTCCCCTCCAGCCCAAGCCATTCTTTGATTTTATGATTCGATGACGTTCAAGGATTTTACTGTCACAGAGGGCAGAATCCAGTCTTCCATCTTCTGGCAGAACAAAGTATTCTCTATCTTTTATTGCCTCCTATCTCCCTTTTCCTTTCTTTTTGTTCTGACTGAGAAGTTACCTGTTGTTAACAGAATAAATCATCAAAATTATGTCCTTGTTAAAGTCAGCCAACAAGCTCTTTATGACTCAGAAAAGAAGCCTTCTGGTTATTTGGCTCAAGTGGAGCCATATGGACAATCTACTTCCCAAATGGCAGTGAATCAGATAAAGAGATTCCCTCCCCCAACACTAAGCAAGAAGTGTTGACCTAATTGACAGATAAAGGATCTGGCAGGTTAAATGGAAAAGAAACTGATACTGTCATTATTTGTAATGCTTTTTACCTCTAGGTTTAAGAAAGCAATCAAATTCCAATAAAGAAATTGAATTATTTTAATCAATTTTATGAAAATGACAGAGGAGTTACAATCACCTACATTGTGTCAGCAGTTGTGTATAGGTATATGTCAGTATAATTTCCTGTTGAATAGCACAAATCATTGCAATGAAAAAAAAAACCCAAACCAAATCAAAAATGAAACAACAAACCCCATACAAGCAAGACTCAGGGGTTACAGTAGATCAAGCTTTAACCCACAAACCTACAGCCACTGCAGATAGTGCTGATGTACACAAAAGAAAGCCATTTATGTAGAGACTTGTCCTGTAGATACTGCATACCACAGTTATCAAGGTCACCTATTAAATTACATTAATTAATTGCACAAAAATCTATCCAGTACAGATATAGTTGTGATGGTACTTCTTTTAAAAGGAATCTAACTATTCAACTATGGTTTAAGTCTAAACCCCCTTCTTGACACTGCCTTGCAGATTTGAGGGATTCATACTTCAGATACTTACATTGAATTTTGTTTCTCAGGCAAAAAGTTTTCCTTTCCTCCCATGAGCCACTGTCAAGGTCTTATAAACATTATAACACCCATACCTCAGCTACAGCAGATGCTGCTGAAACAAAGTGATTTTTACAACTCCAGTCTTCATTTCTTCTGTTTCCCCACACTCTGCATTTGACTCAGACAAGATTGTTGTGGCAGTTGCCTGGAGGAGAGGGCAGGCTACAACTTTCTCATGAGAGAGGGAGAGGGACAGGCACTGATCTCTTCTCTCTTGTGACCAGTAGCAGGACTCAAGGGAATGGCCTGAAGTTGTGTCAGAAGTGGTTTAAGTTGGATATTACAAGACCATTCTTCGCCCAGAGGGTGGTTGGGCACTGGAGCAAGCTCTTCAGGGCAACTGACAGAGTCCCAAACCTGATGGGGCTGAAGAAGTATTTGGAAAACACTCATAGGCACACGGTGGGATTCTCAGGATTGCTCTCTGCAGGGACAGAAATTGGATATTAATGATCTTAGTGGTACATTCAACTTCAAGATAGTCTATGATTCTGTAATTCTATGATATGTTCCTATTGCAGCCTGCTTCCTTTCTGATTCAACATTAAAGTTTCTTTTTGCTGCACTTTGAGAAACTCCTCTCGCAAATTATGACATGCATAATTTATAAAGCAAATTGATATGCTAAAATATGCACAAATCGGTCTGATTTTGCCTAAAGGCATCTGTCCAAGCAGGAAGAAACCTTCAGAAGTTCATTATTTTCAATCTTACAAATGCTTCCTTACAGAAATATGGATGAAGAATTTGTGGCACAAAGAGGCAAAAGTTTTCTTGGTTTGGCTTGGCTTTTTTAACCAAAAACTGAATTCAGAAACTATAGAAACCAAACATATTTTGGAACAAAATAACATCACATCCAAATTTGCACTTTGAATCAATTTAGGCAGGGATTGATCCCCAAAGAATTTCCATGTTCAAGAAGTTATTCCCAGGAAAAAAACTGAGGCACTATTAGGTACAGAGACCATATTTAAAGCACAATTCTTATTTATTCATTTTGGTGTTGAGCTGGGTTTTCTGCTCTTGATAAGACAATCACGAAAAGAAGTGTGGAACTGCAGTGGACATCTGAACTATGAAAGGGAACATAAATGTGTAAACAGGTGTTCAATGAAGGAAAAAGCTATTATCTTGGACTGTTTCCCCTTCTGTTGTGCTGAGCACCAAGAAGAGACTCTTCTGTTCAGTTAATGCTTCCTGACTCCCAGCAGGGCTGGAGTCCCCTAGCAGAGCACTGCCACAAGAATGTTAACTCACAATAGCACTCCTTACAATAGAGTCCTACAGTATAAGATACTAGAAACTTGTTTGTCCTTCTTGATTTGCAACTTATAGGTGAAGGAACAGCCCTGCAACCATAAGCTGCACAAGTCACTGAGCAGTTTGCTGCTAACCAGGCTTTGATTTCTCCTCACTATCATCTAGACAACCAGCTCACTAAAAAAATGCCCAAGGGTGATTCAAAAAGAAAGGAGGCACAGGTTTGCTCCATCTGTGTCAGGACAGCAAAACACAGGCCATGAAAACAGCATCACATCCAGAGAGGCCAACACAGTGCTCAAGGCCACTAAAGTGAATGTCCCTAATTTGTTGTGTGTAAAGTCTTGGCTGCATTTTTCATCCATATTGAAAACTGCTTTTTTTTTTTTTTTTTTTTTTTTTTTTTTTTTTTTTTGTGTGTGTGTGTGTGTGTGTGTGTGTGTGTGTGTGTGTGTGTCTTCTCTCTTTCCTTTGAAAAGGAAGAGAAACAATTCAGGAAAAGCAAAGACATGAAAACTCAAAATCAAAACCAGAAAATGATAGAAATATAGACAGGGTAGTATTACACTTGAAAAACTGTCCAGGCCACCCAGAAGTTGAACTCAATGATCCTTGTGGTTCCCCTCCATATCAGCCTATTCTGTGATTCTGTGATTATTTAAGAAAGAACAGTAACTTTTTGTATCCTAACATCTATTTGGTTAGTGCCCAAGAAGAATTCTTCACCAAAATATCTTCTATGGTACTTCTATGATGATTTCTTGTCAAAATAAGCAGGAGAGAAAATCATACAGTGGAAGGGAAGAATATTAGAGGATAAGAACAAAATTAATGCAAAAAGCAATGGAAAGCTACCCCCATAATCTTGCCATCTGTACCATTCAAAGTGCTTTTCTTCCTGAGAAGCTGCTGATCTTCAACACTTTCATTCTTTACAGTACCTGAGGCAACTGGCTCCCTTCACAGGTTTGCACTTCACTTCATGGTTTCCATACTTTGATGAGGGCAAGAAACGTCACAAGGAGGCAGCAGCTTGTAAAAGTTAGAGTGTCAAAGTCTATAATCCTCAGAGCAGAGCAGCTGAGTGTCTCCTGGTCCTTCCTTGGGAACTATATTTTTCCATTTCTAAAGCAGACAGCTCCATAGTTCAAGTCTTGAAATATTCCTGTAGGTCTCCATGCTGTACCGCAGGCTCAGCCTAGGGCACTAACCACATCCCTTTATTTCTGAGCCACGATCTGCATGTGGCAAACGAAGTTGATACTGCCCAAACATTCACTTGCTTTGCACAACATGACACTATGAAGCTTCACTTTTTGGAAGATGCCCCTGTGCATTGCAAGAGGATTGGACTGGAAGACTTTTCTAGATATCTTCCAAACCCACGCTCTTTTATGATTATTGTAGGGTATGGACACTGGAGCTATGTGTGCATCTTGAAAAGCCAGTGTAGGATGACTGCAATATACCTTGCTGGATTTCTGCTGTTATATCACAATAATCTGTGACTAAGAGAAGATGCAGAATTGCCACATCAGCTCACAGAATCCTGTCAGCACTAACAGCAACACTGTTAGAGTTAGCAACTCCTTTACAGTAAAGGAGATTCATGGTTAAACACCTGGCATTCTTCTGTGGCTCATTTCATAGGTCAAGCCACTGAATCTCTCTATCGAGGATTGTATAGCTGCCTGGAGTTGTAGAATGCTACTCTTGCATGGTTTAACTCTGTGCAGAGTATTAAGTGAAACAAGAGAGTGAAAATAAGGCATGTGTCGTCCACCCATTTATTCTTCAGTAGTTTTTCTCTGTAGAGAGTGATGTGCCAGTCCACACTCCTAATCACCTCTACAGCTTGGTCTGGGTCTATTTTTAATGCTTGAAATACAAAGTTCTGCCTCTGTTTTGGCAGATGAACATTACAGCAGATGTCAAAACAAATATGTATGTAACAATTTAATGATGGCACTAGTCACAGTCAATTTTAGTCTTCTATGACTTATGCACGTATAGAACAATGGTTGTTTTGTTGAGCAGAGACATCCAGAGAGTGGTAGACTTTGTGTTCTTGTCTGCTTTTAGTGATTAGTGAGATTCTGATCTGCATGATCTATATCTCTGATGAACCTCAAAGTTGGGAACTTAAATCCTACCCTAAGCATGCAAAGATATAAATGGTCCTTAACTTTCAGATTTTTGTACTTTACAGTAGGTTGGACTTAACTCTATTAACTTCTTAAAACAATTACATTTCGGGTGAATGTAGGAAGCGTGATATTTACTTTTATTACTTACCTCCTTCACTAACCACTCCAGTTACATTTTTGACATGTCTCTATCCATGTTTTTCAGGTTTAGATCTTTGCCAAAAAAGAGAGGAAGAGTGATAGAAAAGGTGCTGACTGTGGTATTTCAGGGTGTTTTATTGTTGGACTAATTCTTCCCTATTTGCGACATGTCCTTTGTTAGATGTACATTGATGAGAACATATTTTCTGCTTACATCAAATTCCTAACAGTGGGAAAAAAACTATGATGCAGCCCTGTTACTCAATTTAGCTGTAGATTTGGAATACTCCAGACCTCTGCATGCCTTACATCTAGGGGGCAGGACTGATCTGCTTTTGAGACAAAGATTTTTTTCATATAGATGTTTTTGGAAATAAACATCTTTCTTTGCCATGATATTCTTGGAAATTCAAATTTGTTTCCAGATGTTTACAAGGGCTCCAGATAGGTAACGATTGTTGTAGACAAAACTGCACCTGCTTTTTAAATATAGTTCCATGAAACAAACATGAAAATATTTTGTGGCAATCCACTATTTCATCTTTCTGTAAAAATACAATGAATTTGCAATCCCTCATGAATGAAAATCTCTTTTGTCAGAACCTCCCTTTATAGTGATTTTGTAAGAAAATAATCTGTGCTCTCAACCAGCCTGTTCATGAGAGAAAAAGTGTCAATAAAAGATCGGATGGTTGTTAGAGGCACCCAGAAGAATTCTTCCCAGCCTTATTAAAAAATACAAAACCAGTTTTTGACTGCTTGGAAAAGCAGATCAAACTCTGAATGCAGACAGAAGATCAAACAGATCCCAGGCAGCTCCTTCCCCTAAAGAAGTTAGTCTGCCTTCTTCTGTTAAAAAAGTTAAAAGCAAAAAGGCCTAATTCTTATCTACAGAGACTTGGAATGCTGGTGGGAAAGCAACATCAAGAAGTGGCACAGGATAACACTGTCTGTCTCTGCAAGCTCTGTGCTCTGTGCTGGCAGAGCAGGAGGTGGAAATATCTCAGGTATGGCCTAGGAGAAGGTGCAACCTGACTTATTAGACTTGAGTACTTTTACCCTGGATTCAAAGTGTCCACAGCAAATGGGGAGATGCAGAGCCATTAGAGTGGAGGGATCAATGTGGGCTCTGCCTGCTGCATCCAGGACACTACTGTGGGCAAAAGATGTCTCTGATTCCCAAATCCAGCATTAGCACTTGCACATAATAATGGCCAGGGTTGAACAGGGGTTCAGGCCCTTGCTGGGCCAGTTTTGGTACCTACTCTGAAAGGAATACCCCACGTACTTCTTAAACAGGGAAGCTGTAGCTTCTGCTCATCATTTTATACTTGCTGATCACCTTTAGTGCCTCTGTGACCAGAGTCAGGAATTTTGGGAATTCATCCAATTTCCAAGCAGATGCACAGCAGTCTAGCGTTTTTTTCCTCAGAGATCTCTTACCTCTAGACATGTCAAATTTAAATATGTGAGACAGTAAGAAAACACCAGCTGCAGACCCCCTTATTAAAGATCCACAACTACCAGATTTTATTATTTTGGCGTGGGAGTAGGCGCTTACTGGAAATGTAGGCTACAACTCAAGGCAGAAAATGAAAACAATCCTATTCTCTCCCCATCTCCCTCTCCTTCTGCCTCCCC
Source organism: Regulus satrapa (assembly GCA_013396955.1). Classification (NCBI taxonomy): domain Eukaryota; kingdom Metazoa; phylum Chordata; class Aves; order Passeriformes; family Regulidae; genus Regulus; species Regulus satrapa. Next base: position 468,297 of record VWZN01002297.1, on the reverse strand, counting down.
CATCTTCCCCTGTCCTCCCCCCACACACCAAAAAAAAAAAAAAAAGTATTTTGAAATATTGCCAAGGTTCTGCTTTAAAAGGCTCCATGGTGCTATGAATTGGTATGTCAGCAGATAATTAGTAGATTTAATTACATGCAGAGAGCAAATATATCGGAGTGGCACATAAGCAGAGTGAGTTTCTGTGTTCCTGATATGGAAAACTGCCTGTGGATGTTATATTAGGAGGTGGATACTGAGTCAGGAAGGCTTGAAATAGGAAAATGAGGACAGTGGGGGAAAAAGGGTGTTGAAACGCTACCCAAAGAGGAAGAGGAATGGAGTCCAGCTTTCACTGACAAAAAACCAAAATGCTAGAAAAATCAGACTGTAGGAGAAGGAAGAGGAATCTATACCCTTTGAAGAGCTTTAAATGCTGAAGTTTTTTAGGAGTGTAAGGAGGGATGGGATCTGTCAGAGAAGAAAAGCAGATAGGGTTGGGAAGATGTGCTCAGAACTCTCTTATATATATTCTGAGCTTTTAAAAGCAATGAAGACCTCCTTGTTCTCCCCTTTTTTCTCCCTGATCTGCCTTTTAGATGAAAAAAAAAATCCCATATTCATTAAACCCTATTAAATAACTTGAAGATTAAGGATGTGAATAAGGTGTAGCTGTAATTAACTTTATGGCCATGTAAGAGTTGTAAGAAAAGAATACATCAAATTTCAGAAGCTGGGGGGAGAAGGAAAAAGTACAGGTTGCAGAACATTTTTCTGCTTTGTTATTGACAGCATTTCAATAAAGAGTTGTTTTAAAATCTTCATAAGATTAAAAGCTGTTTTTTCCCTGGATCTTCACAGGCTGAATTTTCTGTAAAATTACTTATGAAGAGAAGATAAATGAACAGCCCCAAAAGCCTACAGTAAGTAAACGTTTACCAGCAACATTATAGCATGTTGGATTTACTTTTTTCAAAGCAAAGCTGTGGAAAATACTTCAGCTGTTAAGAGAGAGGATAAAAAATGTTAAGCTGTTTAAAGTCTTTAGAAAGTAGCTGTTAAACTCTATAAAAGAGAATTTGTAGGTTAGATATAATTTAAATATTTTTGTGTGCATAAGGCAAATAACTTAAACAATTACCCTGCTATAATCAATGGATATTTATATCTCACATAAGTCATTGTGCTTTCAATTCAGCTCCTGGAATGGTGTTTCTACAGGTTGGGCAGATGTACTCTGTTTGGGAAAATGTATGTGAATCGTCCAGACACTGAGGCTTTTCAAGAGTTGTTGTTCCCAAATACCAGTGACATTTCAACAGTCAGATGTCATTATGCATAATGGAAAACCACTCTCTATTTTTAAGGTGCTTTCAAGTAGTGAAGTCCAAGAATAATTCATTATGGTCCGTTTACTTTCCAGGTTTCACTAATTTTTTTTCTTCTCTCTCATAAATTATTGGTCCTTCAGATTTCAGTTTGGAAACAAACATATTCTGTTACCTTAAAAACTTACAAAGATGTTTTTATGCATGTGGTTATGCCTATTACACACATCTAAAAAAATCCCAAGACTGACTTAATTCATAAATATGTATATGGGGGGGATGACAATAATATGCATCTTTATAAACATATATATATATGTGCAAATGTATTTAGAATTGAGTTTGAAGATATTTCTGTTTTGGAGGAAGAAGCAGCCAATTTTTTATGACAAATATCCGTTCCCCAGTTAAAATGTAGTCTCTGAGATAATAGATTAGAAACTGATTTCTCTTAAGAGAAATATCACCTAGTGATGGGATTTAAAGATTTTAGTCCTTGAAAAAACACCAGATATCTATACTTATTGGAGTCATGAGCTGACACAATACAGGCAGGTACAATGAAAAATAATGTCCCATGTTGGTGTAAAAGGAAAACTAAAGAAAAAAAACCACAAGATTCAACATAAAAAGAAGAGAGATATTTTATCAATTTCCTCCCTTTCATCATGGATTTAATGTGAAGAACATGTCAACAGGCAAAATACTTTTTGCAAGAAAAGTAAATTCCCAGTCATTTAAATTAATAAGGAGAATTTTAAGTAGAGGATGAAATAGTCTAGCTTCAGAGGACATTTTGTATGTTTTCACTATTTATTACAATGAATGTAGTGCAGGAAAGGAACACAAGGACAGGAGAAAATAATTTTCTTTGTATGCACAAGAGCCTAGTATTTCTTTTTACAAAATTTAGTACTACCCTGAAAGGAGAAATGAGCCCCTCTACATGTGTGAAAAATGAATGTAAAAATGCACTTAGTGTATCTTAAATGATCACACATGGTTTAAATGGAAATACAGAAAAGGAAACCTGCCCAGGAAAAAAAAAAAAAAAGAAAACTCATTTTAAGGAACTGTAGTTCCTTAAATAGTCTGACTATTTTGAATAAAATAATCACTCAGCCTAAAAAAGCAAGAATCATGTATTAAGGTCAGTCAGATGAGACAATTTTAAAGACACTTTAGGAATCTGATAGATTCTGCCATTAGAAATCAGCATAGTGAGACGCTTGGTCCTTTCTCTGCCATTCTAAAGGCTCCCTGATTACATATTTTCGCTGCCACTAAATTGGGCTATTTCGTTTTCCTACTAATGTTGAATGGCAAGTCCCAACACAAAGAGGTGTCAGCACTAACAGAGGCATGGTACAGGCTCTCATTGCTAAATGACAGCAGGCTTCATAGCCCTGGCTGGTGCTTCTTTCACCTTGTAACTCAAACCTCCTGAGACCTGGATGACAGCCTTCTTTTGATAGCTGGGGAGAGCACTGACACCTCCTATACATTATTACACTTGTCTATTGTGCTTAACACATGGTGTGTTCATTTCTACTAGCACTAACTGGGAAGCAGATGTTGCAAAGAAAGGTTTGGGAACAGTAGCAAGTGGCACATATTTTGCTGACATTAAACAGCAATGCTCCCAAAAGCAGTTTGAAGAAGAAGGTGTAAGAAGATGCAATACATGACAGCTCACAGAGGTTTGATGTAGTCAAAATATCTCCCTGACCTTGAGGAGAAAGATAATTTTGGGGTTTGTGATCAAACTATAAAACACTGGTACTGTGTCTCATTTCAGCCGACTGTGATGTGTTGTGGTAAGGTGCAGCATTTCCAGAGGAAGATTTCACTCAAAGTGTGTGGAAATCTGGCTGAGACGTAGAGAGAGCTGGATTTAGCAGGGACAGTGAGAACCAGTGTGTGTTCCTGGGCTGTGAAGCTGTTAGGAATTTGTATTTTGCCATGGGGCTTCGTGCAAAATTTGTAATTTGAACAGATGAAGCTGTTTAGTCTCCTCAGATGTTTGGGATCCTGGTCTGGGATAAACATCTGTTGCTCCTTTCCTCTCCTGTTATGTTCATGTTGTTTTAGTGACAAATAGGCTGTTGTCAGCTCTAGTGGCAATAAACCATCTTTAGGTCAAGCAGAGTAGGAAATGCAGGTTCAGCAAAGAGCAGCACAGCAATGGGGCTCTATCTCTGTCTGCTTCTACACAAAGTGTCCTATTCAGTAAAAGAAAAGCAGAAATCTTGACCTAGCAATGTGGCTTGGTTGGGAATGCAGGAGTCCACTCCAAGGTTGAAGTTTCCAAGATCAGAGCCTGTTTAACCATGCTAAATCAACAGAACTCTTAACTTTATAACGGAAAATTCAACCTAAAGGTGAAGTTATTGTTTATTGTTTCTCTCACTACAAGCTGCTTTTGTCAGTTTGCTGCACTGAACTAGAAAGAATTTTGACTTTCCCACGAGTTTAATTTCCAGGGGTTTCTCCTGATCTCTACACACATTCCTGGGGCTATGCCTATCTCCCTCTAGTAATGATGCACTGTGTACAATGATAGGCAGACTCATAAAGTGCAAAGAGCTCAGAATTCAAAGGGAAGAATGTGGATCTGCTTTCTCCTCTGCTCCTCTTCCACTCCCTACCAGTGTTTAATTCCAGCAGCTCAGCAAAGATGCTGATGACTTCAAAGTGTCACAGGTCTCTGTTGCACATCCCCTATCTCAGCTCTTTCATGCCCAGAAGTCTTGATGTATTCTGAAATAAGGGTTTTGGATATTGGTGATATTAGTAAAATAATTTCAGTAAAATTTGGTAAAATACTAACCTGTATTGGTTTTCATGTAATATTTTATCACAGATTTTGATTTTAAATAACAGGAGAGCTTTCTTTGTACAAAAATCTATTATCCATAGTCATTGTTCTTGAAAAAAAAAAAATAAACAAAACTATCAAGCAAGATATTCACTGCAATCTTGCAAAGAGTTGGAATAATCTTCCAACAAAGAATGTAATTTATTTGAAAATAAAATAAACAAGTCACAGGCATGTAAAAGATTCAGTAGCAATTTCAGCAGAAAAGACAAAGCATATAATTTCAGTTTTTGTGTACTATTCTGATAACATTAAAAGCTTTTCTTTGAATGATTTCATGCAGATGAATGTATGAAAGGATAATTAGACAAATGGTTTGACAGACTTGAAAACATTTTGGTCATCCTAATCCAAGATATGACATTTTAACTTTGAGGAAAAAAACATCATTTTGGCTTCTTTCTCTCATTTGGGATAACAATAGCATTTGGAGGCTGGAATTCTTTGCAGAATGAAAATGTGACTCCCTAATCAGCTCTGATTTTCAAAGGCAAAGTAAACAGTAATTATCTTAATTTAGAGCAGAAAAAAATAATGCTAAATACATGGAAAATCTTACTGCAGAGAATGATGACTGATAGGCAAAGATATGGTGGAGTATCTGGTGACTGGGGTTTCTAAAATGGGTTTTAAGAAACTTATTAGTAAATCCAGAAACAGTTAAGTTTCTACTAGGTTCAAGAATATGTGACCTCTTCAATTACTTCCTTTTTTTCATTTCTGTGACTAACCATTGTCACTGTCACAACTTGCATGACAAAATCAGGTTAGAACGGAAGTATATGCATGTGAAAACAAAAGCAATTTTAAAGATTCAGGGAAGTACTCTTTAATGACTTCTTTGGGCATATTTTTCCACTGTGCTAATCAAATTCATTGGAATTTTTTTTGTTGGGTTAGGGTTTTTTCTTCTTTTTTTCTTTCTTGTTTGATTTGATTTTGGTTTTTTCCTTGCAATCAGCTAAAGAGCAAGAGAGAGAGGAAAGCAATCAGATTTACAACGCTGCTTTCCTGGTTAGACATCTGTGTTCCAGCCTCCTTTACATTCAGGATATTGATATTGGTAGAACTGATAATGAATTATGCTCCTTGAGGCTGTGGTTAATTAAATTGGCCACTCTTTTGTCTTTAACACAGGCAACTGGGGATTTCAACTACTTAAACCATTGAGTCCTACTTTGAGAAAATTCTGCTGTGAAACTGTCATGCTACTCATATCACAAAGATCCTGCATTATTTCCAGCTTTTAATCACTCTTCAGATGGTTATAAAAATAATTCAAAACTTTTTTTTAAATGCAATCTCTTCGTGGAATGTAAAATGCAACAAAAGTGAATCAGATCTTCTCAAACTGAGTTTCTGGTGAGTTAGTGCTAAAAAGGACACATTGTCTCTTCTTATAATGGTGGTCAGGAAGTTCTTGGACCTTCAGGTGCTGGTTTAAAACACCAGGTGTTTTAAATGTCTCCTGGTCAGGAGAGCATTAAGTGTGTTCATGTTCTCACCTTTCCTTGGGAGCAATATGATGGAAATTCCAGAGGAGGTGGTGAGAGGCTACTGTGACACTAAATCTGTATGATGACCATTGTTGGTGAAAAGTTTTTTTTCTTTTCTTCTCCTGTAGGAGTCACAGCACTCCTCTGAAGGAGAAAGTGCTCCTAAGCATGTGGGAGAAGGGGTAGCAATTGGTGGACCTCTATGTCTGCTGCCTGCAGAAAAAATAACCTAGTAACCCCACAATACAAAACTAAGGCAAGCAGAAAGAGCAGTCACTTTCACAGCTCACCCTATTTAATCCTCATCAGTTGCAATAATACCAAGCAACATACAGGGATCCTTCTCAAGAACTACAGTCCAAGTAAACTGGACAAAAAAAAGAAGACAAAAATGTGATGCCTCCCTCTGGAGTTCACAGCCAAGGTAATAAAATGCAGCAAGATTGGCAACATGGGAGAGCAGTGAGGCAGCATTGCTGGCAGTAATCAAACCAGGCTATCAAAGTGGCCCTTTTTTTATTTGGCAGTGGTTGGTTACACAGCACTAAGGCCTTTGTTGCTCCTCACACTGCCCCAGCAGCAAGCAGAGTGAGGGTGAGCAAGGAGCTGGGAGGTGATGCAGCTGGGACAGGGAACCCTGACTGACCAAAGGGACATTCTAGACCATATAGCTCAGCAGTAGGAGCTGAGAAGATTAAGTGATGAAGAAAATAAAGTGATAGTATTTGCCTTCCCAAGTAGCCACCATGCAGCAGGGAGCCCTGCTTTCCTGGAGATCATGGACACCTGCCTGACCATGGGAAGTGAGCAATTGTTTTCTTTGTGTCCACGTCTTCCACTTTACTTTCTAAACTCTTTATCTCAACACAGGAGGGTGTTTTGCACATTCATACCCTCCCCACCCCCAATTCCCTTCTGCATTCCACTGGGGGAAGGGAGCAAACAGGTGTGTGGATCTAAATTGGCAGCATCCTAGATGCATTTGAGGATTTTAGGTTTTTTAAGAAATAGCAGTTAAGCTCTTCAAAACTCATTAAATAATTCATACTTTTCAGTGACATTCTAGTCAGAACAAAATACTATACATGTAGAAAACGATCCTTTAAAAACAGAATAAAGTATGAAAAACAAGGTTTATACCATTTATTTTAAAGTTGCAGCTTATAGGACCTGACCCTCATTTGGGCATTAATCAGCTGAGGAATAGGACAGTTTTCTTTCATCACTTCAGCAATTTTCATTAAAAATAACACCTTCCAAGCAAAGTTCAATTTATACTAAGTAGACTTATCATTGTCCAAAATTAATTTGCTACAAAACAAAGCAGTATGTTTTTTCCACCAGAACATAAGTACCACTCTATAAAAAGCAAAATTACAGAATTGTTGACTTTCAAAGTAGGCTTACATAATAATTAGGGATGCAACATTCTGTGATGGTATTTCTGTTCTCATAGGGATTTTTATTTGACTAAGAAAGATTTACTTAGATCTATTTTGCTGCTGCTGCCTATTCTCTTGACATAATTAAATTGTTAAACTCTGTGCTTCACAAAATTGGAAATTTTTGCAGTTCCTCTTGTCTTGGGTAAAGTATATTTTTCAGGACTTTTGTTCCAGTTCATCTCTTACTGACAATATTTCTAGGGCAGTGGGCTAAGAGTGGAAGTAGGGTGAGGTTTTGCCATCCCTGAGGTCAGGACTCTAAGAACAAACTGAGCCCAAGTGACTGATTTGTTTTCTCCACAGCGAGAAACTTCATGTCCTGTTTCTTAACTGTAAGTTTAACTTAGATGGAGGCAGCCTCACCAGTGTGAGATTTACACCTCCTGTGGAAAAAAGAGTCACACAGAGTGTCATTGCATGTCACTGTGACCACAGTATGTTACATCTCACTGCCTAATTCTACAGTGGTGGGAATACAGAGGAAGAAGGTGTATGTGTTCCCTGTTCTCTTTGTGCATCCACAGTGATGGAGGCAACCTGTCTCTGCTTTCATCCTGCTCGCTCACACACTGTGTGTCAGTTCTCTGCACAGATTTTCCCCAGCTCTCTTCTTTTAGCCATATGTGATGCTGGAATCCTTCATCTGTTTCATTTACTGTTGTATAGATGTATGTATGTATGTGTATGCACACACATCATGTTTAAAAATTGAAAACCTCTCCACAAGCTTCTCCAAATAACTAGACTGCTTACCCAAATCAGCTGTGTTATCTGCTTACCAAAGAATACATATAACAATTTTAGCTTTTAGCAACTGAACCTTGTATTTTCATTTTTGCTTTACAGGTTTTGCTGGTAACAGTTTTATGGTAATGAACTTCAGTCAGAAAATAAAATGAAAATTGGTTCACTGTTTTCAGTAAGGGTGAAAAATTGAACAGAATTTCTATATTGAATCAGGAATACTGAACAAAAACTCAGTGTGTGTATGCATCAAAGTTAGTCCTAAAATGTATGTCCACTATGTTGTCTGTAGAGATAGGGACTATCAAAAATGTCCTTGCCATAAGCTTGTACCAAAACATTCTCCTGAGTGCATAGAACTTGAAAAGTTAAACACTTCTCAAAACACTACAGACAGAACACAATACTCTGCAAGGAGTATTGATGGTCAAATGAGGACTTTAAGCTTCCTGGTTTCAAAAATTTAAAAATTCAATACCTTTGATGCATAGTTTCTTTGAGTAATTTTAAAGAGAAGAAAATGCAGGAAAGTTTTATTTTTGAGTGACAGAAAACATCCCTTTATTTGTTCATTGTAGATCCTCACTGAATTCTTTCTTTATCACTGCTCCCTCCCAGAACATTTAAACTTATTTCTGCATGGCTCTGCGTATGCAGCAGATATAAAAGCATAAGGGAAATCCTTAAAAACTATCTCCCAAAATGTGCTCTGAGTTCCTTAACACAGTCCTTGAATCTCAGTGCTAAATTCATTTCAGCAGTTTACAAGTATATTTTTATAAATTTCAGGTAAGAGAAGCAGAAAAGCTTCCTCTCACACACATTACTGATCTTCACTCCTCCCCTATGAATTAACAATATTTTCATATGTCTAAAACTCCTATTGACTGGGTAGAGACAAACCATCCATTGCCTCATGGCATAAATTTTTCATTGAGGAGGAAACACATGTAGGCACTTCAAAACTCATTAAATAATTCAAGTGTTTCAACTTCACAAAAAAAAAAAAAAATCCTAATTACCTATCTGCCTAGTGGACCTTATATACTTGGGTTTATGCTACAAGGACTAGTAATTATTTTACAGAAGCCTACCACCTACCTTCAAATAAGCTAGGATGCCATTGTGAATTGTTTCAAGGCTTAACTCTTATGTTCAAGCAGTAGCAACTCCTACAACCTCAGGATTCTTCTGCTACCAGCAATAGCATTTTGGGACTTATAATCACCTGGCACTGTTGCCAAGTTTTTTGGTCTCCTGGAAAAAAAGTCAAATCCAGTGTACCCAAAACAGTTTTATTGAATTCACGGGGCCCTGTAGCAACTAAACTAAAAGTGATCACCACAACCCAGCATAGATCCATCCATGCAAAACAGGAACATTTGCAAGTCCAGGAGGAAATAGAGTGTGTGGAGAAAAATCTGCAGGAAGGGCAGAGAAATATTCTCAGGTGATTATCAAAAAAAAAAAAAAATTTTTTATTGCCAACACAGAGCAGGAATGTATTGATCTTTTGTTACCAGGTTCATATTTCTTGCAAATATCAGAGTTTTTAATCCATGAGTCCCAGGGAAAATGAGAAGGAAATTGTCCTTGCAAAGAGACATGGCAGATTGGTTTTGAGTTTTCAAATCTGGAAGTGAAAGTTGAAATGTATGCAATGGGTGACTGCTTACAGCTTTATCGGTAAAGAAATCCTGCATGCTAGCAGATGCTTCAGGCACCTGTTGTAACTTTCCCATTGGTTTTTGAAGGTTTTTTCATTAATGAGAATAAAGGTGTGGAAAACTTAAAGAAATGCATAATTTCACGTGTATAAAAAAATTATTTTAAAGATAGTGTTTAACACAGCCCATTAAGGAAACTTGTTTTGCTCCAGTCCACCTTGCCACCCTCAATGAAAGCCAGGTCATAACTAACCTGCAGCATCAGAGCTCCTTGGGCTTGGATTTTCTGTTTGGGAGAATGGGGTGGGAACAATTACCTAGTGATCAAAAAGGGCATAAATGTCTGAAGTCATGGGCACCTGACTTTCCAGTGTCCTCACCCCATGTACTTATTTACAGTAGCATAATTTTCAAGGAGATTCACATTTTAGGTATCATTTCTGGTGGGGTGTTTAGTGTGAGCCAACTAACTATTCAGGGCCTTATATAAACAGAAAATATGCTATGACACAAGGCAGACACATGAGCAGTTTAGACAAGATGCCTGTTGACTCTCTCAAGGTAATTAAGAGTCAAGGAACCATCAGGAAAATCCCTTCTAAAATGCCTTCAGGAAAAAGTTGTCACATTTCAGTTTCTTCCCCAAAGTAAATTTCCTTTTTCTTCTTCTGGTCCAGCTAAACAAGAGCTACAGCAACAAGACCTGCAGTGACAAGCACTGCAATTTTCACTGCAGTGGCAATCGTGGCACTGGGCTGCAAACTCCTCCAGAGAACCCACACCAGCACAGATGGGATAAATGGCCTTGGTTTGTCTCTCAGAAGAGCAAGAAGATGGAAGGGACTTTTCTCAGGAACTGCACCCATCATCACAGTTTCTTTTCAAATAAATCTGGACTGCAGCAGGATTGATAGTGTCCCTGAGAGCTCAGGGAATCAATACAGGCAGCAGGAAAAGGCAAAGGCAAGCTGCTGTAGCTTCTTAAATGAGAATTGATTTTTATCCATTGTCCATTCCCATGGCAAAGGAACAAGCTTATCACTTCAAACCAAGAATAGAAGGGAGACTAATTCTCTGTCTCAGGAAAGACAGGAGCTCAGTAGAGGTCACTAAGATCAACACTGTATTAAAGAAATCTTTTTTTACTTGACTTCATGACAAAGCAAGTGGACTTGGTCTACTCAGCTGTCTGTCTTTCCACCAACTTTGTTGCAAAGAGCTGCAAGAAAATCAGGGTGCATTATCAAGGGAAAACAAAACAAAACCAAAAAAAACCAAAAACAAAAACAACAAACCAGACATGTCCATGCGTTCCTCAGGAATAAAGTATGCAACATCTTGCAGGTAGAGAATTCTGCCTCACCTGGGAGATACCCTGGAAGCGCCAACATGTTTGGCACCAGTCAACACCATGGGTATTAGACCTCTGTGGGTTCCCAGATACCCCAGCTTGATACTGCCTCAGCAGCTCCTCTGGAGGATGATTCCCCAGCCAGCTCCCTCTGACTGATTATCCCACATGATAAGCAGCCTAGATGGGCTGGAAAAAAATTTTACTTCTTTAGGGCAGAAAGACGGAGCACAAGCAAGAAACACCCCTTCATTTCTGCCTTTGAATAAGCTCCACACAGCCCTAAAACTCATTGCATTTTCCCATAATTGCACACCAACTGTTATGATTAAAATAAAAACCATCAGTCCAGCTTTTCTATGCTTAGAATCTCTAGTGCCTTCTGCACTAGGAAAAATATCTTCTAATACACATATATTTACATATACATTTATTCACAAGGGTGGTTTACATGCATGGAAAGGAGCTGTTTCCACGACAGTGGAAGGTAACAGGACTAATATCTTGTTTATCTCCCCAGCACTTGATCTGTGGTGTGGTGTGGTGTGTGCAGGGAGGCAGGTGGTCCAAGCCATGCTGATATGGAACTGAAGCTAGGCAGAAGCTTAACAACATTCATGAACCTGCTAAATTTGTGTCAGTTCAAAAACACATCAGAGAAGTCGTCTGAAGCCCAGAAAAACAAGTGATGTTCATTCACCAGCGTGCTGGTGTGCTTCTCTCCTACCGCAGTGGCATCAGTCTCAAGGTGTGGTGAAATTGGCAGTCTCATTCCTGAAGAGGCAAGGAAAGAGAAGTGAAGAAGGGCACTCTGTCTGTACAGAAACATGCAATAAATATGCAGAGCTGTATGTGCTGTACATGGTTTACAGACTGGCTGAGAAAATACGTGTGGAGGAGGATAGAAGATACTGATCTAGGGAAGAGGATTTCTAAAATTTTCAGTGATAGTGGTGTGATTTACAACACACCTTCAGCCCCACTTTCACTCTTCATGGCCCTCCATTCCTTGGTCTGTCAGCTGGCAGCAACCAGCATTTCAGTCTGAGTACTTTGAAGTCTTCCTATGGAGCTGCCAAAAACCTTTTGTTTAGCTTTCTGAGTTTGTTAAATTTTAAAGAAAAGAAAATATGCCAGTGTAAACTGTTTCTTCTCTTAAATCTCTTCTCATTAAAAGGGATGGCTAGGCATGTATTAGAAATCTCTGATCTTTTATGACCTATTCCTTTGGCAGAACTCTGGATTTTGGTGAGGGGTCTTTTTTTTTTTTTTTTGGGGGGTGGGGGGGAGAAATCCTCCTAGAAAGCATGTTTCATCAGTACCCATGACAGAGAGAAAAATATTTTGGATGGGAGATAAATCTGTCATGAAGCTGTCACAGCTGACAGACCTTTTTGTTGATATTATTCTGTCTAGTTTGGTATCATCTTGTCACAAAAGTATGTCTCTCATAGTTGTTTACAAAAAGGTTATCTGTCCTATAAAATAATTAGAAGCAATCACAGTCTAGCTTTGTGACTGGAGGTAAGGAGGAGGATCCAGTAAACAGCTTTCATGACAGAAGGAGAAGAAAATAATTAAAATTAAGTATAAAATGTCTGGATTAATTCTAGAACTTGATTGTTCTTCCCATATCACAGAAGTAGTACAGACCCAGCAGATTTGGTCACAGCCTTTTCTTTTCATTTGCTCAATGAACTAACACAATGTCACATAATTGGCAGATTTGATTACATGATGATGATAATTGATATATTCAGCACAAACAGTTCATAAACTGCCAGAAAATCAACCAATTCATTAAAAATCAACATGCCTACCCCCAGAGATCAAGACACTGGGTTATGTTGACTAAAATAAACACAACTAGTAATTTGATTAGACAACCTATTATATGGAATTAAGGGGGGAAAGAAAAGTGGCTTCAAATGAGGCATACATATTTAAAACCAGGAGGAAGAATTTTCATCAGCTAAGCTTAACTGAAAGATAAATTATGCTCCTTTGAAGCATGGGATCACAACAAGACATTTCAACTCAGGGGAAAGATTTAAAGGCTTTATGGGCAGGGTACCACACAGTGCCTGACTGGAACTTCCATTGTTAGCAACAAAAAATACATTAATTAATTCCAAACATTTTTAGAGGGTGATAAAGTGCTGCTGGGTGGTTTCTTTGAAACCTTTGTGGAATATGAGTGCTTGGGTGTCACCTCTGGGAAACACATCTGGGGCTGGGGGATGAACCAAACCCAAGGTTAATGTACCCTACACTGGTCATGGGATTGGTGCTGATGCCAATATTTGTATGGAATCAGCTTTGCAGACTCTTGGAAGAAATGCTCATGGCAATAGGATCTTGCCCAATTCATTTCTCATTAAATCTCCTCATGTTTAAGCACAAATGTGTGTTTAGTACCATCAAGGGGTATGATTAAAATCCATTAAAATGCCAAATAAAAATCTGACCCTGTGGGATCAGTGAAAATGCATTTTTCATGGACCTTAGTATACATAGGAAGTTGCAAAGGAATCATCTGCATCACTTAAAACAAATCTCTCGCTACTGAAAGCTACTACATGAAGGACACATTACAGGTATGGAAGGATGCCATGCTTTCTTTTCATGCCTTAGACAAATTGTTGACCTGAATGTATGCCAACACTCCATGAGCAGCATTTTTCTTCTGCAGTTGTTCTAACTCTGGTCTGTAAATAGGGAAACACATCAGGTACTCCAAGGGAGGGGGAAAGGTTGTGCTCTATACTGAAGTCTTCCAGGGGTGAATGGTTTTATTTGCTCACCTACAACATTCCTAGAATGTAAAACATTGAACACACTTCTGATTTGGGATACAGGTCTACTTACCAGGGTCAAAGGTTTGACACTTGATTGTGCAGCAGTTTGACTTGCTCCCCCTTTTACTTTTAGTGCATTCTGAATTAAAATACTGCATCACTTGTTTCATACATGAGCTGAGAATTTTGATCAAATAGGCACTGAAAGCCTTTGACTGATCTATCAATTTAATTACTCCTGAAATATTGATGTCAAAGGAGGCTGTCCCTGGGACTGCAAGGATAATGGTCACCACCTTGAAAAGCCAGGAGCAGTGTTTGAGTGGGGATTGTTGTCTTTTCTTTTTTTATAACTTTCTGGTTAGCTCTGGTGGCTGTGAGAATGCAAAGAAGCACAGCTTGTTTAGAAAATTTTTATATTAAGACAAATTACTGTACATTGCAACTGAGAGAAATGAAAGTTTGGGCAAATTTATAAAAAAGATGATGACTGAGATGTAGAAGACATCAGAATCACATGCAGAACACAAATTTTCTTTTTGAAAAATCAAATAATTTCTTCCTTCAAAACAAGCATTGGTACTCATTTCTACCAGTGGGTAGAAAATGAGGGGTATCCACCCCTAGATCTTTTTACATTAAAATGCTTTCAAAAAGCTAAATTAATAAAGACAAAAATCTTTTTTTATTACAGTTGTCAGAAATCACTGACACAGCACATATATGTTTTCCAGATTTAAACTTGTATGTGCTTCCTTGATCCAGTTATTTATTGTACTTACAAATCAGAACTATATATAACTTATATCTGGCTGGACAGCTAACAGCTGCTCAGAAAAGTAAGATTTATATTTTCTTACCCCTTCAGCATTCCTAACAATAAATTCTTCTTTTTATGACAATTCAGAAAGCACTAAGAAGAGAGGTTATCACAAATTTCAGGGCCCCTGTAGAAATTTAACTCTCTTTGTATGTTTCGTAGCTTTTAAGTTGTACAGTCTAAGTGAAAAGACTCTGCAATTGAAGAGGTAATGTTTTCAATGCAAATAAATCAGCAAAAGTAAAAGTTACAAATACAATTTTGGAACTAGAAATTCTTCAGTTTCTGAAAGTAACTTGCTACCTGATTCTAGTAGCATTTATGCATGATGGGGAGCATCTTTTCCAGACGTGATTAATGATCTTTTAAATTTGCATCTGCATGACTTTCTGTGAATATCTTGGACACAGCTGGAAAAAATATCAGTTTGTCAATGTCCTCTCAACCCTAAATAAAAATGTGCAACAGCTATTCATTAAAGAATATGAAAATATGAATCATCCATAGAATTTCCTTGTGTATAAAATATTTTTGTTCTTATCAGAAACTGTGAAGATTCCTGCAGCACAGATAAAAGGATGAAAGCTAACTTCCCACTGGAGTTCTACCTTTGCCTATTTGGCTTCTGTGGGGTGAAGAGGAATCAAGGGTCTTACAGACTGCTTTTTTTTTTCTCTGCCCTCCTTCTAGAGGTATTTAAGGCTTACCTCCTTGTCAGTCTCCTGTCATCCCTTGACATCTTTGTTCTTGAAAACTACATGTAAAGTTAATTAACTAGCAATACTGATAACTTTATCATCATGGTTCCTACTGTTTAACACCTGCATTGTCACATAAGCAAGAGCTATATTGTTCAGGACAGTGCACAAAGGACAGATATTCAAAAATAGGGTATTTATTTCAAAACACAACTGCATATATGAGGATGAAAAGGGAAAAAACAAGGGAGAGGGAAGGTACTCACAGCATTTACAATCTAGCTGGCATGTAGCACAATTGAACCTATTAAAATGGAAATAATATGAGAACTCTCACATTATGAACCAGAAAGGGTCAGAGATCAGATTCTGAAAATCTTAATTCAGAAAGAATACAAGTCTTGCAGACCAGGGCTTCCACAGAAGCTGAGAGAAGCTTTCAGGGAATGTAATCTTCATCAGTGCTCAGGAGGGCAGCTGTGTTTAGCAGCTTGGGACATCAATCAATGAGCTTTGATCTCCCACCCAGACACATACTGGTGGGAGACAAACACATCTTGAGCCTCAACAGGTACTTCAAGGCAGTTGCCAAATGGGTGGGCAAATGCCTCCATTTTAAACACCAGGACTTCTGACCAAGCAGTGAGAATGCATTCCCCTGTGCTATCCCTAGCTAGTGAGCTGCTGGACTTCTACTTTTCCATCATCTCTGTGTGGATCTCTGTGGAATTGTGATCAGGAGTGCAGTGGTCAAGTGATGCCTCTCTTTAGGAGGGGCTGAGTAAAGAGCAATGTAGGAAGTGTTTTTGTAAAATGATCTGGAGTTTATTCTGGTCCTGAATACCTATCATTATGGTAAATACAGCATGTTAAAACCAANAAAGAAAAAAAGCATAAGCTTCTTTAATGTGTTGGTACCTTTCTAACAAGATTTTATTTGCACATCCTGGTATATTTTGATCTGACTAGCATAAAAGTAAAGAAACACAAGTGTGAATGAAACTCAGTAAGTCCTACAGTATTAGTATCCTTTAAGTTTCCTGATATACATTTAATGTGGAAATATCCCACAGTTATTTTTAAGCACTCCTTGTACTTAGATTCATGCATACCTTTCTGCAGTTCTTCATCTTCCAGGAAGAAAGAAAAACAAGTTAACATTTTCCATTCACCCTGTGTTGTTATAATAAATAATAACAAACTTGAGAACCAGGGACTTGTAGCACAGGAAATGAATAGGAAATTAACCTATAGGTTTGGATCATTCCTTGAAGTTAGCAGAGATAACTTTGGATTCTGGGTTCAAGTCCTTTTCTGCTTCTTCAGGACTCCCACATAGGAGGACACTGAAGGAGTTTGGGATCTGTAAAGGCAACACTGATTATATTATTTGAATTATAATAAGAATATAAAAAATACCTAAAAGATCCTGTTATGACTAATCATATTAGTGCAAAGGAAAGTTTTCATGGGAGGATGTGGAAAATGATGCTATTAGGATGTTATGAAATTGGTGGACATAGAGATCCCATTTGTCCCCTGTGTAGCTGTTATGACCCTGCTTGGCAGGAGAGAGAAAGAATCACTCAGGTGCGAAGAGTGAAGAGGGTGCATTTAAAATCCATGTTCTGTTCTGTCACAGAGGAGTAGTGGGACTGACAGTCATCCTCCTCTGGATGTGGGATGAACACAGAGGGGAAGGGAATGGGAGGGAACTGGGCAGACTTCAACAGAAGGGGATACATGCACTATAAACTTTTGAAAATGTTGATACTTAGTAATTTTGTTACTGCACAGAGTTAAAATCAAAACACAGATGTCAGATCTGTGTTCTGTGTAAAGCTTTTCAAGTGCCTTTTTTCCCACCAGCTTTCCATTTGTGGGAAAGGATCAGAAAATGTTTCAGATTCATGTCTCTCAAATCAGCGCTTCCTCCCCTTCCCTGTGCAGCTTATCAATATCAGTTCTAAATCTCGTTATCTGTGTGCATTGCTTGAGATAAGGTTTCAAATGGGGTCTCAGGTGCTGCAGTCACACAAACAGTGGTTTGATCTCCACAGGGAAGTCACCAGGAGCAGCATGAGGACATTAATATGAAGTCAAATAGCTTCTGTGCACGTGACAGAAAGATCAGAGAAGTGACTCCCCCAGCTACAAATGACCAATGCTGAGCAGCTGGTTGTATGGGTGAGAAAGCACGATTACCACATATTTGTATGCATAACAAAGGTCTCAAATAATTAAAAACACTGTAGACACACCACCTCACAACACTGTGGGACACACACCAAATCAACACCAAACCCCTGGATAAAAAGCTCACGGATTTCTCCATCATCTACCAGGAGCCTCGTAGCTGATTCAGAGATGTTAACACATTTTGAAACATGTTGCAACACATAGATTATTCTCATGCAAGCAGTTCCACAACAATCTGCTTCTGATGACTTGCACTGAAATATGCTTTTTTTTCTTTTCCTATCTCATCCTCTTCTGCTTTCCTTCTTCCTAACATGATGCACAGTCTTGTCCTCTAAATTCAAAATTCTGCAGGTACTGCTGCCTCCAAACAAAGGATAGAGCCCTAAATAGTAATAACAATGCTGCATTAAGAGAGATGAAAAATTTCTAAAGAGACCTGTGGGGAAATGCTGATAATTCAGAATTAAAATATCCTGCAGATAATTGCTATTTTCATTCAAATTCTCAGTGGATGGATACTATTAAGTCTTATTATCAGAATGTTGACATGCTTCATTGCAAAAAGCCCAAATACCTTTTTGTTCTTCTTGTTTTTTAATTAAATAACAGAATAAGACTATCAGTTTAGCAGCTCTGAACTTATCGAAATGAGACGCTCTGTATGGCAGAAAGAAAAGATTTCTTTGTTTGCAAGTTATTCTGAGATTTTTCACCCCCATTAAAGCAAAGTAGAATTCTGAAATTTCAGTCTCTCAGACAGCAATTTCTTTTTCCAGCCCCATGGAGATATTGGAGAAAGAAAACAAACCACCAGAACCTCCAAAGGAAAGGAAAAAAAAAATACAATTGTTGGTAACTATAAAAACAATTGACTGAGAAACAACTGGTAGCTTTTCTAAAGAACTATGCAAATAAAAAAACTTTGCAACAATAATTTTATTAAATGTAAATTTTACCTGATTAGGCAAGAAATACTGTGAAATTCTCAATGTATCTACTGAGTCTCTGTGTTAATATACTTTTTATTGTCTTAATGCATTGAATATTAGGTATATTTTAGACCTCACATAATTGTATCAAGGACCTTGTTTTCATGGTAAGCTTTGCATTCTCTTAAATACAGAATTACGGAGCTGGCACCCCCAGAGACTGTTGCAGATGCAAATCTCACCACCAAACCTCTGCTCATAAGCTTTTCCAAACAAGAGAGATATTCCCATATCTGAAAGAAAAAGGTCTGAGGAAGACCCTTGGTGGCTACAAGAAGCAAAGAGTTTTTTTCCTGGAGTTGAGTAGTTCTTTATTCATACAACCAGCCAATGAACCACATAGATCTGACAGTCACTTGTTCAGTGAAGAATCCCCTGATGAATGGAGAATTACTCCTCTATCTCATACTTCCATGTCTGACAAAACATCTTTCATACTGAACTAAGTGTGAGGAACCAGAGAAATTCCTGAGAATGAGTGAGTTGAAGCTGTCAAAAAAACCCAACAAAACAGTGATAGTGGGTATAGCCTGATGACAGAAACTCTCCTCCAATTGCCTTCTTTTCATTGCTCACAAAACTCTATATAGAATTCTAAGAATATATTCTAATTGCCCAATGAACTAGAAGATTTAGTGATTAAACCCTGGAGCTAATTGCGTTATTTAATCATCAATGTAGACTATTTCTAGTTTTGATTCACAGGGCTGAGTAACTATTTTTGGAGAAAATAAATGGAAGGAAAGGCAGACGAGTTGTCTTGTTAGACTTGTGAGCTGGGCATGAGCCCCGTTGTGCAGAACTAGGGCAATTTTTTTTCCCCTGCTTTTAGCTTCTCAACAAATTCAAAATGTTATGTTTGAAGCATTAGATAAAGAAAGTAAAGGCACAAAGGAGAGGGAGTACAGACACTCTGCTGAGAAGCAATAGTCACAAATATCAATATCATCTCATCTCTGGTAAGATGCCTGGGATGGGCCACTCTTCTCTCCCTAGTACTTGCCAACACAAAGTTGTACCAGTGCTGAACGGAAAGCACCGTGCCACAGATCCCTCCTTTTATAAATAAACACAAAGTCACAACAAATTGGGAACTTCTTATTTCTGTTCATTGAACTTGATGGAATCAATAGTCAGCAGGGAGTTGGCAATGCATTTATTAAGGCAGCTCTCAAGGCCTCAGTCATAGGAGTGAGTCACTGGCCTCATTTCCCTGTAAAGAGGAAACCAGGCTAATATAAATCTCAGTTCAAGTGAAAATAATGGAAAATATTCACCTTACATTGCACTCCTTTGCCATCTAAAACAGCTGAGTTTTTCCTTAAATAATTCATGAAAGGCTGTTCAATGACCAATATCTGATAGATGTATTGTCTCATCTTATGAAAAGAAACTGAAATGAAACCAGAGAAACAGTCCTTAGCATTTTATGCTTACTTTTTGCTTGTCTGAAGAACATCAATCCATTTAAGCAGATTTGCTTTTTATTGAAACCAGTGTGTTCCATCTGACATGTTAGAAATTCAGATGTCTGCAAGGCAGGTGTTTGTCCTTTCCCCTTGATGTGCAAGTGTATAACACTAGAGCTTAATATTTATTAGAAACGGTCAATCAATCTTCTGAGTCTGCAGTTCTGTGGATATGTCACATATTAACAGAGATGGGAATAAAAGTCAAGCACAGTACCAGATGTGAAATATGACAGTGCTGTAAAATGATGAAGGATAGACAGAACTTCTCACTTTATTACTATTGTAAAAAACTTTTTTACTGAGGGAGCCACAAACAAATAGAAGAATCTATTGTGCTGGGCACCATTCAGGTTCTTAACTGGGGAATAAATCTTGCCCCAAATATTTTTCAGTCCATGGCCTGGTAGGAATGCTCTTGCTGACCTTATTCTTGGAGCAGCTCCACTGACAGCAGTGCTGTCACAATGATAAAGTTGTGCTTGTATGCACTGCAGAATTGGAGCTTTAAAAGATGAAACAAGAAAAAGGGTCACAGCCTACAGGGATCTGTATTCCCCATCATATTTAATGGCTGGGAAACCAAGTCAGAGATTACTTTGGGCCACCATGGTCGGAGGTCATCATTAGTCCTGGCAATAACTGGCAGACTTTTTCTGGCATTTTTAGCAGGGAGACCAAAGGTCCAAATGGGCTTGGAAGAAAGAATGTCGCTTTGGTGATCCTAATTTTTTAAAAATTATTATAAAATAATTATATTTTTTATTAATACCTCATTAAGCTTTAGTCATAAAAGCCAATTAAGGCAATTTCCCAGCAGAAATGTGAGTNTCCTGGCAATAACTGGCAGACTTTTTCTGGCATTTTTAGCAGGGAGACCAAAGGTCCAAATGGGCTTGGAAGAAAGAATGTCGCTTTGGTGATCCTAATTTTTTAAAAATTATTATAAAATAATTATATTTTTTATTAATACCTCATTAAGCTTTAGTCATAAAAGGCCAATTAAGGCAATTTCCCAGCAGAAATGTGAGTACTTTTCTGGAAAGGTAATAATCCAAATGTGGTTCTCAATAACTAAAATCACTGGAAGTTGCTATTCCCACACCAACAGACTTTGGGTTAATAACAAAAGAATCTAAATATAATAATTTTATCTACAAAATGTCATCCACTCTCAAAATTGTCCAAAGGCATTTTTTAATAGTCTAATAATAAAAGTACCATTTAAACTACATTAGAGAAACAGAGTAAATTACAAGTTTTGGTCTGAGTGTAAATTACAGATTTCAAACATTAAAAATTAACCAGGGAAGGCAGTGCAACCAACTGAATGGAATATTTGAAGGTGTTGAGGAATTTCAGCTCTGGTCCCAGCTCATTGATGCATGTGATCTTCCTGTAACACTTGCATGAACAGCTCATGACTTTAGAAGGTATTTTCTGAAGCTTCCACATCACTTTGGTTTGAATCAGGCAGGAACAAAAATCAGTGTCTAGGAAAACCCAGAACCAAGATAAAACATCTGTGCCATCTTTTTTTTTCTTTTTCTTTGCTTCTCTAGTGGCATCTGATAACTAAGGACTGCAAAGCCCAGCAGAGTTGGTCTCCAAAATAAGAGGGATTTAGTGGAAAATGAAACGGGGCATCACTGAAAGGTCATGCCCATGGGAAGAGCAGGAAGGATTGTTTGACTGAAGTACCATGAAAAGGCTTATTTAGGCATAAGTCTGGGCATTAAGATTCATGGTGCTTGAATCCGTCTACCAGACTCAGTAGAAAAGCTTTTCAGCAGGGCCCATACTAAAAGAATGGTCAAGACTCTTATGAAGTCAGAGTGTCAGAGGAGGATATCCCCCCGGTACCTGTCTCCTTTTAGGGATGTCCATGTCTTGCAGTGGGAAGGTGCTGCCCCTCCCATATAACTCTTTCCCCATTAATTGCAGGCATGGAGACATGCTAGAGACAAAAAATTTTCAGAAAGTGTGAATTGTGATCCTTTGTAACAGCTTTCACAGCCACACCTCCCAAGAAAACCACATTCCCTTGTCGCCTTGTGTTTGCGTCTTGCAATTAGACTGACTGAAATTATCTTCATTAAAAGAACATGCAAATGGCACCAGGAATAAAAATAGGATGACAGGGGAACAGAGGATTGTTCATTCTATCTGGGGATGAGACTGAATAGCAGTGACAGATAATTCCAGAAGTGGGAGGATTCAAATTAAATGAAAAGTGAAAATGAACAATCCAGTCAGAGCAGTGTCAGTAGTGTTACATAATTTCATATGCAGACCTGGTTTCTCCTAGTCTGCCCCTAGTCTGCCTGCACCCACTTAGGCTAAATCTGAAGGCCTGTCCCTGAGCTGTGGAATTACTGGAGACACAAGAATATTCTCTGTTGCTGCCATTTTTTACTGCTCTCTGCATAGTGCAACGTCTTACATGTGGTTCAAGAATTATAGATTAGGTGTCAGTAAATGGGTTTAAAAAATGGTTTTGAACGGAACATTTCTTTTATAAATGTGATTTAAGATGAAGGTATATTGCAAGCTGCCACACAACACATCCAGCAAGTACTGCTTCGCAATCATAAGACATTATTTTGCCTCCAAATTAGATTTGTTTGAGAAGGGAACCATGAGTCCATCCTAAATTACACAGTTGACTCATTTTGCCATTGAATTCTGGCATACCAAGGTTGTAACACTAAACATGTTTATTTGCATAACCTCTAAAATGTTATGCAACTACTATGTCTCGTTGCACAGAATCTATTTCTTCCACCTGCGTTTATATTATTCAAATTCTATAGCATCAATGTCTTGTCTTTTAGGAAAAATGTTCACAGTACAATCTCAGACTCCTTATTTCACATTGATATGCTGTTTCAAGAATAATTATGCTTAGCATTTCCATTTCTCTGACTTTCTATCAAATACTTAGTACTTCATTCCAGTAAGTCTTTGAAAACTAATACCTTAGCTGCTTAAATTGATTTACTCAGACCCTTCATAATTTACACTGCACAATACTGGAGTGAAAGACCCTTTATAATTTACACGGCAAAATACTGGAGTGAAAACTATTAAAAAAAGAAAAGAGGGGTATTTTATTAATCTTTTTTTGGATGTGTGTGTTATATCACTTATTGTAAAGACAAGGAATGCACAGTATAGAAACAGGATGATAACATAAACTCATAGAATGGCTTGGTTTGCAATAGGTGTTAAATATCATCCAATTCCAACCCCTCCACCCTGCCATGGGCAGGGACACCTCCCACACCACCCATGGTTGCTCAAAGCCACATTCAACCCAGTCTTGCACACTCCAGGGATGGGACATGCCCAGCTTCTCCCATCCAGTGCCTCAGCACCCTCACAGTAAAGATTGTTTTTCAAATATCTAATCTAAACCTACCCACTTTCAGCTTTAAGCCATTCCACCCTCCTCCTGTCACTTATAAATAGCCCCTCTTCATTTTTCTTGTAGATTCCCTTCAGGTACTTGAAGGCAGTAGTTAGGTTACCCCAAAGCCTTCTCTTTTTCAGAAGGAATCATTCAAATTCTTTCAGCCTTTCTTTTCTGTCTCACTGACCATGTCCATGTCCATTCTATGGACTTGCTCCAACAGGTCCATGTCATTCCTGTGCTGGGACACCAGAGCAGATGCAGCCCTGCAGGTGGGGTGTCAGCAGAGCAGAGCAGAGGAGCAAAATCCCCTCCCTGGCCCTGCTGCCCACACCTGGTTTTGGATGTAAACCAGGATGCAGTTTGCTTTCTGGTCTATATATATATAGATATATAAGTCTTTGTAGGCAATTTTTCTGTAGTTCTGGAACTATTTTCTTATCTAAATAGGTTTGTGATGAGATATACACAGTAACTCTTTCACTGAATGCTTAGCAGTGCTTGATATTTCATTCCCAGAGAGGAGATGAAGATGATTCATTCAGAATTGTAAAGGCCTTTGGGAACTGAGATTATTGAAAACATAATCTCTGGGCAACACAACCTTTTCTGAGCACAGAAATCCATAATTTCTGGTAGCTCAGAAGTACTTGACTGAAACATCCATTGTTGACTCTCTGGATCTCATTAATATTTCTTGTTTCTTGCACATTGACCCTGTTCTGAATGCAATTTGTGTTTATCTTTTTGAATGGCTTTGAAAAGATAAACAGATAAATAAATCTTTATAGCTTAATAATGAGTTCTACACACAAAATAAAACTATAAATTTCGCTTTTCATTTGTTTTACAGTGTTTATCCCAGACCTACTATCCTTGACCTTTCTGTCACATACTTCTTTGTGTTTGCTTTAGGTAAAAAGTATTCAAAATCTCATGAAAATGAAAGGATGTGTTCTTGATGAGTTGATTATAAAGAACTTCCAGTGTGTCCAATAAAGCTCTTGCGTTCAACCTTCATGAGGGCTATGGGCAGGATTGAATAGAGGAAAGAAATGGAAAAGAAAAAAAGAAAAAAGAAAAAGAAAAAATAAAATCTCAAGTCTCCTTCAGTTTAAGCACTTACCGTGCAGACTATTTAAAGGCAAATATTTTCAAGTTATTCATTTCAGAAGTAGGGACTTAGAGCTTTACAAAGACAATTGTATTAATTATGTTGTAATTCAGAAAAATAAAAGATTACTAATGTTTAGAAAATATTTATTCATCTCTCTGTGAATCATCAGACTTCTTGATTTTGCAGTTCTTATCCTTCCCTAGTAGGAGAATCAAAATACAAAGCCTAGGAGGTGGATTGAATCAAATGGAACTGATCGTGCTCTGAAAATGGAGGTTATGATGTTAATAATGGATGTTATTTAGCTTTTTTGGTCTGCCTCACAACTTCACACAAACAGGGATTATTGAGTATGAATAGCAAGTCATACTGTCTCCTTCATATGAATTACCATATGAAGGAGACACTAAAAACATTAAATTGCTTTTTGGGAGGAACTTAGGAAGCAGTGACAAAATTTAGGTTGGTATTTCCTGCAACAGGTTATTGATTGTCTTGAGAATCCAAAGCAAATGCAATAAATACTCATTCTTAGCTGGGATTTAAGAAATAATCTTTTTTAAATAGCTGTATTGTATTTAAAGCACTAAGAAGCAGGAAGGAATTCCCTGACTATTCCTCTGATCATGTTTTGCTAAGCCAGGAGATACCAAAAATTAAAAGGTAAGAGGTTTAGGACCTCTGGAGCAGCCAGTAGATTGAGATGGAAAAGATTTGTACTCCCTGTCACTGCACCTAAAGAGTGAGTAATATTAGCCTAAAAAATTGTAGCATTTAGGAAGAGCCTCATAGCTAAAGTTTAAATTGGTGAAATGAGCTGTAAGTTGCCATTTTGTTTTGTGTTTCTTGATGCTTGCAGTATCTGAGACCACTCACAGATATTCTCTTTTCTTCTACATGAGGTCTGTAAGGATGAACTTTTATTCTTTCATGTACATTTCATGGCATGTAATTTTCAGGGGCAGTGTGTGGGGTAATTTGGATTTGCGTTAGTTAATGTACAACTGAAAAATATAGGTTATCTGAAATTCCTTTAGTCAAAAAAGTATTCAGCAATGTTAGCCACCTTATAAAGCATTTCAAACAATTTTCAAATAATTCCATTGGTTCTTCATCCTGCTGTGATTCCTTAATGCTTTGGAGGCATTGGCTGCATATACTATGAATATGTCATCTTTGTTGCCTGCCTAAAGTTTTGTTTTATTGTGACACCCATTAAAAAATCTGTAGTTACCAGAAACAATGTGAACATAACTAAAACTTGAAACAATCAAGTAACTAGAATGCTGGGTGCATTTACACTGTGTCCCACTCTTCCCTTGCACTCACACATCAATCTGTGTTGGTCTTCTACTGTAAACCAGTTGATGGAAGTAACATTTTCTCATATGTTGTCCAGTTGGTGTCCACCAGGCACCCAATTCATGATCAGGCAGCCAAAGTAATTCAGCACTATGAGCAAATTTAATAGAAGTATTTCTGCAAGTTTGTGTTTTGGGGTTTGTTTTTTTTTGGGTTTTTTTTTTTTCAGATATCTCCCAAAAATATATATATTTGTGAGGGATTGTCAGAAAACAATGAAGAAAACAGTCTATTTGGTACTTTTATCTCATGGCAGACAGTGGGCACTGGGCTGAGATAAGGAGTAAAACCCACCATTTTCCTTTTTTTTCTTTTTTTTTTTCTTTTTTTTTTCTTTTTTGTTTTATGATAAAACTGACATCTGCTCGGCTAAAAGATCTTTGCTCAACTTTATAGCTGAATGCCCAAGCAACTTGTGATACAGTCTCATAGTGGAGAAGGCTTTCACCCGTGCATTCTCTTGTCTTTTCACTTCATGTATTTCTCCTTTCTGTCCAAAGTGCTGCTAATGCTTTAGTCCAGCCCTGATTTGGCAGGAATTGAGGGATGACTATATTCTTTGAAGGAAAACTTAGGACTTCCATTAATGAAACCATTTATCATATACTATAAATAGATTTTTATATATAGATCTTTCTAGTCCCAGGCCCAAAAAGCACCATTGTAACCCACTCCTGCAGTTTTTTCTCTGGATGCTATCCTGCTTTTTCGCCTGGAAGCGGATCAGTGTGACCTGGCTAAACTGGACACAATCTAGACACTGTACTTGAAGTCTGGGTTGTCAAAGCATGAATTTCACTCCACACGCCATGCAGTCAAACCACGCAATCTCTATGCCTATTTGTTCTAGATTTCTACTGTTCCTAATCCATGTGGGCTACCAGAGACCTGCAAATCTCCAGACCAGTGCGCTGCATAGCTTGGGTGAGGATTAATATTAAAGCCCTGTAGCCCTCCAAAACTCATGCATTGTGTGCCTCTCTGTTACACAAATAAATCTTAAGTCTGACACTTTGTTTATTCTCTCAGGGCAAAATTGACAAGCAGATCAAACAAGGGGCTGTATAAACTTGTTCTACTAATGCAGACACAAGGCACTCAGCTAACATTTGTGTAATGCCTTTCTTGTTTAAAAGTATTTGCAAAAGAAGAGAAAACCAAGACTGCACAGCCTGCAAAAAGATCAGAGTTAAGTACAAGGTCAGATTAAACATATTCAATTCAAATGGTAGAATTTATATTGACAAAAACAGAGAAGGTAGTCCAAGAAAAGAAAAGTTGATTTCCCCCACCACACACACCTTTCTAAGACATAATTTTGTTGAAACTAAGAATTCTGTGACTTTGTGAAGAAGTAATGAACTCAGTGTGAGGTTCTTTTAAAATTACTTTTTTTAAAGTTTTAAACTTCCTTCTAAATTCTCTAATTCATTTCCACTCACATTTCAATTTGTACATATTAAGAAATACATTTTATTAAGAGTTTTATCAAATGTATTAGGTCTAACTGGGATGGGGTCAACTTTCCTCACAGTGCCTTTCAGTGCTGTGCTTTGTATTTGCAGCTAGAAAAGTGATGATAACATAGCAATGTTTTGGCTATGTTGCTCAGCTGTCTCCCACATCTTCATGATTGTTCCTCCAAAGTGCTACAACCTGGCTCCCAGCCCCAAAAACCTGGGGCTGGGCAAGAGGCTGGGAAGGGACATAGTCAAGATAGCTGTCCTAAACTGACCAAAAGGATATTCAATACCATCTAAGTATTTTGAGACATTTTGAGAAAGGGAACATCAAGAGTGTCACTGAAGGAAGATGAGAGCAGTTTTTTTAAAGAACAGAGAGAGAGAGGAGGAAAATAGCCACTGAGGCCAGCAGAGAAAAAGCTGTTTGCAAAGGGGCACAGACTGAGGCGCTGGGCATGATTTGAGTGCATCTGCATTCTGTGTGATTTTGTATGTGCTTCTTGTTCAACATAGTAATATCATACACTCATGTACTCATGGCGCTGCCAGAATTATTTTTTTGCTGATGATAATGTTTTATCATGCTCTACTTCTGTGTACCCAAAATAATCTGAATCTCTGTGATAAAACCTGTGAAAAAGTACCCTATCAACTAACAAAGAAATGAAATTTTTAGTTTCTTACTTTTGAAAATTCAACTTGAGCCATCTTCAGCAACCAAGTTTAGTCTTTGTCAACAGAACTTTCTATGCAATTTCTCTGTACTCCAAACACAGTATTCATCTCTGGCTTGGAGGTTGATTTTTAACATTTTTTAGTATTGTCTGAAAAGCTGTCATATTCTGTGAAAGCAGCAGCTTTTAAAGCTGCTTCTTTATCCAAGAGGATCATTTATGCAGGAAAATGACTCTCTTTTTTAGCCATGAATTGCATTGGTGCTGTTGCCTGTTTTCTCCCAGCTGCTTAGAAGATAAATACTTATTACTAGCTCAATTTTAATGAAACACAAGTAGGAACTCTCTTTCATGCCAAAATTATAAAAGCTCATTCATCATGGGTAATCCCAGCAGGTGGAAAGCAGTGCTTGTGTTCTGTAACTCTTGCCACAACTTGAGTTATGGTGCTGGGCAGGTGAGCAGCCTGTCTTTGAAGGGCACCATTTTCAGCAGATGGTGTCAAACACATGGATGGACAAAACCAGCCCATCCCTAAAAGACCAGGCAGTTGTTGGGAAAACAGCCCTTTTGCACACCACTTCTATCGATAAACACTGAAAGAGTTTTTTCTCAGTTCTTGGCTTTCAGCATGTTTCTCTGTCTCCCTGGATTGTAGCTCCACTTCAAGGCTGTTTGAACCTGACAGCTGGGCTTTTTTGGTTTTGGGGTTTTTTTCTGCATTTTTTGCCCCTCTGTGAAATTCCAACAGACTGGTTTCAAAGAAAGGCATCTGTTACCTTCAGTGCAGAGCTGTTGAAAAGCAAAGTAACTGCCATTCTGTGCCTTTGGAATAGTTTTTCTTTGGATTACCTGTGACTTTTATGAGTCAGGATATGGGACTTGCCATATCCCAGCTGTTCATGAAGCTTCCATTTCTTCTGCTGTGAGATTAGTTGAAATAAAATAAACTTGAAACAAACTCGGCCTGCCTGCAGAGGAATATACACAGCAGAATTAGGAGCTGTGGTGTCATGCAATGCCTATATCATTTTTCATAGGGGAAGTACTTAACTGGGAAAATGCTGGAATGCTGGCAGGGCTGGACAGAGAGAGGTCATAAAAACATTTCTACTTTACCAAAGGAAGCTAACATACTAACACTGGCATACATGTTTAAATTTTTTTCCTTTAGATTGAAGTTAAAATATCAATTTTCTTCGCAGTTTTCAATGCAGGAACTGAAATTTATTTCTCATTCAACTTTTTCTGATTTACTTATATATAGGTATTTGCTAGCTGTGGTCCATGGTTCACCTAGTCAGTCTCTAGATAATGTCTGGTCCATCTGTTTGGGCTTATGAGTCTAAGTATAATTTTTCTGAGGCCAAGAAACATAACTTATGCAGAATCTTGCACAGTAGAGATTTTTCTCTATATCTGGAGTCATCAAATGTGAGAGCAAAATAAATGTACAAATGTCCAAGATGTTCCTAAAAAATTTGTGCTGTGAAGAAACTTGTGAGGAACATATTCCACCATGAACCTGCTCTGTTTGGTCTTTCTTCCACCTTCTGCAGGTTTTAACACTTTCCTTTAAGCTCCTTCGTCCATCTTCCAGTCACTGAATAAACACCTGCAACTTCACCTGTCACTCAGGGAAAGGTTTTCATGGGACAGGTGAGAAAAAATAATTCCTGCTTCTGAGCACTGTTGCTCTTCACACTGCAGTGATGGAGAAAGGATTGCTGTAGGTGTTGCCTTACTTGTCATAGCTGCTGCTCCTTTGCCCACTTTATTGGGCAAGTTGAAAACTGAACAGGAAACACTAAGATCTAAAAGAAGGAGAAGTAGCTGGGTGAAAGCTTCTGGTCTTGAGTGCTGAAGGAGCTCTCTTTAGGGAGTTGGTCTTTGTATATCAGATATATGGAGGAAAAGCACAAGATTCGCCCAAAGGGTCCTTTACACATTTTGATCTCCAAAGTATCAGCCTGTGTACAGTACACTGAGATGTCTTTATCTGTTAATATAATCTCATGCAGTTCACAGCTGCTTGATCAAAGCAGTGACTCAATACAGCTGAGCAATGTGAACCAACACCAGAACAGAGAGGAGCAATCTATATTATTGAACCCTCTTTTGTAGTAACAGAGGAGGAGGGGCAACCCAGAAGTACCACTATATCCCAATTTGTCTGTGCCTCCCTCTATTCTTCAATTCCCAGCCAGGAGAACACTGTGGTTTCTTAAGCTTTTTCTCAGCCCTATTCACTCTATCAATTCTACCCTTCAGCCTACATATATAAGGGAAAAATTACTTCTTGAGCTTCATTTTATCCTTTTATATTTCATATTGCACTTCCTTCTCCTGGGAAGATCCTAATGTCTGATGCTAGAGGGAGCTCAAAACCAGTATGAAATCTCTTCAGAGTTAGTGGATAAAAACCTAAATAGAATGACAGAGTATCGAATGTTACATAGAAAAACTGTTCCTTTATGCTGTGATTTTATTTTTTGGGGTGGGTTTTGGGTTTTCTTCTGCATCTGTTACAAAAAGGAAAAAAGAAGTCTAACCTTGATGGGATTAACTTTTTTCCCAAGTTATTAATTTTCCCTGACACTGGTGTCACCTACAACAAGCTTTTTTTGTTATTTTTTCAGGTGGACTGTTTGGATTTAAGTTTCTGTGCCATTTCACAGTGAATAATTTCCAACTCAATTTCTGATCTTTTTGCACTGGTACAGGTAGTCTTAAACTTACCATAAAGGTATAAATGAGCAAACATTTCATTAAAAATGAAGAGGCTTATGACAATACCTATTCTCCCAAAATGGAACCACCTGAGCTTTTCTAATAGCTGGTGACATCCATTAGCACTTCTCTCAGAAATTGAAAACGTTTTCCATCTGTTCATACACACTCATTACAAAGTAGTTAAGAGCTTATGGGATCACACAGACACATTTTTGCAAATTAAAAAATATCAAAATGAGTTATTGAAGAAGAAAGGATGACTTTGTAATAAGCATCTAAGCCTTAAACTTTCCCTTTCCTCAGACACTCCCATTAGCTGAAACCTGTTTAGTCCGCAACCTTCCAGAATATGACATTATGAAACTCTATGTTCTACATCCTGTGAGAAGTCCAGTCAGCCCTGCCCATTTACACTACTCTAACAAAGAGCAGAATTCAGTCATTTTTTGGCAGACATCCCTGAGGTCAAGTAGCTAAGAGAACTCAAATAAAAACTGAGCATTTACAAAAACAATGAGATCAGACAGTTTTATATTACTATGCAATAAACTTAATTAATAATGTGCTTGAATGTTTTCATGCCTGAAATTGTCTCTAAGCAGTAACTTTGGATTTGTCTTTTCTGAATGAAAATTTATTGGGAATGGGAATTTCTAATAAATTCCATAAGATGATGGAAGATCAGTGAAAGGTTTCTATTCTAGAATGACAGAGAAGGCTTGGTTGGAGACTCATGTCAAAACAAATAAAGATAATATGCATTCAACTTAAGTATGTTTAGAGGTCTTCCTCAAAACTCAGACTTCATGGGAGTAATTATAGTATCATTTCATTCAATGTATGTTTCTTCACATAACCAGCCTCTTGGTCAGACCTCCAGTTTGTAGATATGTCTAATTGATTACTAATTACAAATTGAGGATTAGCAGATTTTACATTGTTGGGTCCTAAGAATGACTCAAAGCTCCAAAATCTTCTGTTTATTTTTCAGTAAAGTGATTGCCACTTGTCTTGGTCTTGTGGACACCTCAACAAATTAGCAATCACCAACTCTATGAAGTTAAGCAAGGGCAAGTGACAGATTCTGCACCTGGGATAGGACAACCCCGGATTTATGTACACAGCACAGAGCAGGTGGCTGGACAGCTTGCTCTGCAAGCAAATAATGTCTGGGGAGATGTAAAAGCAACTATGAAGGATATATAGCAAGGAAGTAGAAACATTTCATGTGGGAAACTCAGATTTTCCATTAGTGGTGCACATGCTATGCCCATGTTTCAGTCCAAAACTGGTGTCACCGAACTCCAGGTTGTAAAAAAATGGTCTGTATGAGCTCACTCATACAGGCATAAGACAAATGTAATCAAATGTCATACAAATATACATTAAACATGAGTAAAGAAGGCAGCATAGAACAGTGGTGGGTCATCTGCAAAATGAGATGATATAGGGTCCAAGATATTTCTCTACACCCTTCCAATAGTTTCTATTAAGCTGTGTGATGACGACACACCCTCCAGCTCCCGGATTTTTTTTTATTATCATATCAGGTGCTGTTTGAAAAGTGGTTGGCTTGATGTATCACATGAACAGTGAGGTTATGATCTTAACCTGAGACAACATTAGAGCAGACAATTGTTTACTTCCATTTTACATATCAGATTTTCTCAGTCTCTGTTACAAATGAGGAGTTAGTTGCAGGAAGCTCCTTTTGTTTTAACATAACTTAGAATATTTCTTCTTAGTGGTCAACAGAGAAAACAATCATGTATCCCATGAAAGTCTTTAAAGGTGGGTTATAACAAAAGAATAAATCCTTGCTAAATGTTGACACATTGTCAGCAGCATACAGTATCAATGGAGACAGTCAGAACTAAGAGCACAATTTGACATTGTGTGGAGAGTAACAGCCATTGCAGTTGTTAGAAGATATCTTTCAGCTGGCTGGCTTCATGCAGACAGAATAAAGACTGGATGATGAGGGAAATGAGAGTCCTCCTGTCAGCTGTGATGCATGAGGAGACCTTCTATATCTTAACAATTAAATCCTTTTTAAGCATTACAGACACATAAAGTAAGATGAGTCAAAGAGAGGTGATGCCATCCATTATAGTAATGATAATGTAATGGATTACTATGGGGGATTATGGCAAACATTCCCCAAAAATTATTCCCTCTGCTCTGTATTTAATTGTTGAATGATCTTAGCCAAGTTTTTTAAACATAAGCACATAAAGTGAACCTTTAATGGTAGAGATTTTATAAATACTCAAGTCATCTGAATGTCTCTGTTTCATTGAGAAAAAGAATTGTACTTTCATTGCCTTTTGATAAAAGTCTTGTGCAGACAATGGGATGAACAGATTTGAAAATTGCTCTCCTACATTTGTGATCAGGTTTCTGAATATGTATGACATTGGTGAGAACATGAAGGGTGAAACAAGCATGGATAATCAAGGCATGATATTTTTAAAGGTCCATTGGATCCTGGTGGTTTTGCTACCATCACTGCTGTAGCTAGCAGAACAGACAGGCCATATGCTGTCCTGGGAACCAGCAGAGAGAGGAGATGTTTTGGGTGTTTCTACCAGAACATGTCTGTGCTGGGGCTGTGGCCTCAGCTTTCCCAGATTTTTGTCATTGCTGACATTTCTTCATTAAAAGCTTCTATATTTCATATCAAAACCTGAGCAGCCCTATTTTTCAATGGCAACTAACTGTCAGTTTCCTGGATCAATAACTGTGAGCCTGAGAAATCTGCAGGTCCAGGTCTTCATTCATTAAGACTCTATGTATCTACACTGACTTTATCTGATCTGCAATTATTTTTATCATCTGATGATAGATCTTCCTGTTTAAGAAGAACCATGATTCTATCCCTCCTGTGAAATCCAGAGCCTGCATTACCTTCAACTTATGCAGTGACATGGGACCTTAAGGGAAACTGCATTTCTCTTTACATTATTTTGTATTTAAAGGGGAAAAAAGAACAAGTCAGCTACTTTTGAGCAAATAGTGCTGTGAACTTAATGTGACCACACTGTCAAATTTACTTCAGGATGATACATTTGTTCATTAATTATGATATTTTAGGTGAATGTCATACTTTTCTTTATCTGCATGCTTAACTACACTTCAACCTTTTCAGCAGGTTTTCCATTGAATCGTTTTCTCGCATGAAAGTATCATAGCCATGCCTCCCTTTTCTTTAGAAATACCTCTGCAGTTTTCCTGACCCTACTACTAGCTGGGAGAATAGATTAAAACTTCTCAGCTGTGAGTTACATTAGTAATATCTGTGGTTATCAGTGATAAAGCAAAGTGTTGGCATGTCACATGAGGAACAGACCTCTTTCTATATTAAATAACCTTTTCTTATGGATGATGAAAAAAGCCCTGATAGAATCAGAAAAAGATTTGTGTGGGAAGAGTCCTCTGGAGGCTTGTTGCTAGATCAGACTTCTGAAAGGCTTGTCCAGGCAACTGCTGAAGATATCAAAGGCTCTGGATTGCATTGCAAAATGATATCCATTGTAGGATTGTCATTATACAGCTGAATCACATAACAAGCAAATGCACAGCAGGGACGCCATTAATTGAAAGTGAAAGCAGCATCCAAATGAACCCTGCTCTACTTCAAATGAAACCAAAGATTTGCAGTCCTACTCACAGTGGACCAAAGCTTTCATCAACTATTTTGCAGCCGGTATTTAAGTTATTCCTTTGTTGGCTTCAAAGGAAAATCACAGGGATAACAGGCAGGCAGAGAGGGAGGACCTCAAGTCCATAACCCGAGTGAGAACCTCACTCTGTTGATATGCTGGTCCTGCTGGACCATGCAAGAACCCTTTGTTTGATAGCATAATGCTGATTTCAGATAGGGAAAACTGCTTTACAGGGAATCATAGAACGGTTTGGGTTCGAAGGGATCATTACACATCACCCAGTACAACCACCAAGCCAAAGGATGTAAGAAATCCACCTTAATTAATATAAAACAAGGCAAATGTTTTTAAAAGGACTTAGAGTGGTTAGGTAGGAGCTAGCAGGTTATGTATTTCAGTCCTAGGCAGGAACTGCAGTCAAGAGCCACATTTTCCCTAAACCTTTCCACCCAGAAACGCCTCCTGCAGAGGGGGAATCAGCAGTAATGAATCAGTTTTATCCATGCTGGATAAAATGCAGAGACCTTTGACTCAAGCATGGAGACAGAATGCTCTGTCTGAGCAATATAATTAGAAAAAAAAGGAAGACAGAAGGTTGGTTGAGCTTATGTAGATATGTATTCAAGGCTTTGCTAGGAAAAGAGTGCTAAAGATATGTTCTTTTTCTTTCTAAATGTCAGTTTTTACTGAGCAATCCATTCTGCTGTCCAATAACTTATTACAAAGAGAGGGGCTTTGAAATGCTAAGCAAGCCCAAGATCTCAGAAAGCTGCTCATATCTATTTATTCACCCACAATTTTTTCTTGTGTAGCCAGCTTAGCTCCTGCCTAAGAGAGCAAACAAACTGCAGGTGCAAAACTGATGACATTGGGCCTAACAGAGGCCTCTATATAAAGCCATAAATTGTTTCTTTGAATTGCCAAGGAAATGGGACTTTCCAAGTCTAAGTTCAGAACCGATGCTAAAATCTATCTCAGTCCAGAGGGCGCTGAAAATATGAGACTTCAATACTTTCAGTAATTTTTTATTTCTTTTCCTGTTAAGGACACCAGAATTCATTCCCCATCTACTACTTTTTGTTGGTCATTACAAAGTAGGCTATTCCTAGAGCAGATACTGCCATCACATCTTTGTGTGTGTGCGTATTATGTTATTTATAAGAAAGACTTACAATTCATATTTTAAAATAAAAGCAAAAAGAAAAGTACTCATGTTATCTTGTAAATTTGAGGGTCATTTCTGAACTGATGTTTCAATTTCCAAAACTACAAATCCGGACTTTAAGAGTGTTTCCCAGCTCCTTTGTTCCATAATACAACCAATTTATTTTTAAGCTGTTTGAGTTTTAACTGTAAGTTTTATCTAATTATATCACACATTTTTATCAGCATCAGGTTGCTTGTTACTTTCTCTGTACAGTGAAAAAATTTGCCAAAGGTAGTGTTACATCTATAGATGTACTAATAACAGGTGCTCATTCTTTGCTTTACGGATTAGGAACACTGGAATAAAAAATGCCTTTCATAGTGGTCTTTAATTCAGTTGTTAACCTAACAATGAAAGTGAAGAATAAAATTACTATAACTGTAATCAATAGGCCAGTGGCAGAAGGAAACTTATTCATAACACATTTTTGCATAACATGCAAAAATTCATAATGTAAGGTCTTTATACACACAAATCTATATTTAGTTGTTCTGCCTTAACTATAGAAGCTCAAATCCATGGGGGTGGTTGGTAATGACAAGAGAAGGAGCTAGTATGCTCAGTTTGGATTTTGTCTTCTCTGTTCCAATACTCTTTCTCAGGCAGCACTCAGTCCCCTGGATTTCCTTACCTTCTACCTAGCCATTCCCAGTTCCATTTATCCTTCCTCCATCCAATTCCTTAAGGATTTGTTTCACGATCTTTTGGTTTCAGAGTCCTTCAGAGCACAAGAAGCCTGGGCTTGCAGCTCCAACACCAGAATTCCACTCAATGTCCACTGAGGCCTGATGTCATAGGGGTTTGGAGACTCCAGTTCAGGATTTGCCTCTGGTCTTTTACTACTCTTACATTCCTCTTTGGAAACGTTTTCGGACTTTGGTAGGAAGGAGAAGGCGAGGGAAGACTTTTGGGACATGTCAGCACTTCTAAAAAGCTTATGCCAGTGTGAGGAGGAGTACCCCAGAAACTGTCCTGTTTTTTCACAAGGACTTTTGTGCATATACCAAGTTTTGTCGGGAGAATGTCCTCCTTTTGTCTTCTAAAACAGAGAAATCTCTGTTCTGTGTCTGCATTCTGGACTGGTTGTTTTCCAGACTCCAAAATTACTGGGCAGCAGCATGACCAAGAGTCCTAGGCAGAACCTCAGCCTCCTCCTGATATCCAGACATATGCAGGATCTTAATTAAAGTGCAGGAAGCACCTGTGTTCTGTGGCCATTTCCTCCTTTTAAAATCCACAGTCAATCTGAATAAAAATATTTTGTGTAATGACATTCATGAACAGCTGGAAAACTTGTTTAATAATATAAACAGCAGTAACAGTTTGATGTTGGGAGGAAATTCTTTACTCTGAGTGTTGTGTGGCATTGGAACAGATTTCCCAGACAAGTTGTGGTTCTCCCATGCCTGGAAGTGTTCATGGCCAGGTTGGATGGGGTTTCTAGAAATCCGGTCTAGTGAAAGTTGTCCCTGATTATGGTCAGAGGCCTGGAACTATATGATCTTTAAGATCCCTTCTAACCCAAGCCATTCTGTAACTCTATGATTTATGCTTTGCTGCAGAAGTTAATTTTAATCACTTTAAATTAATTGCTCTGTAAGAGGACTTTTGTATGCATCAACAATACACCAAGTTTTTTTCCACTAACAAGCACTTCCCAAGGGCAGGCATAGGAAGTCAGGAATCACTGTGGTGAATTCAGTAAACGTGTATGAGAAGA
Organism: Regulus satrapa; assembly: GCA_013396955.1. Taxonomy (NCBI): domain Eukaryota; kingdom Metazoa; phylum Chordata; class Aves; order Passeriformes; family Regulidae; genus Regulus; species Regulus satrapa. Next base: position 431,080 of record VWZN01002297.1, on the reverse strand, counting down.
TATTGATGAATGTAAGTTTTGACTGCAGTATGAAAGAGTTGGCAGAAGTCTTACAGGTCTCTGGAATATTAGAGCATAGAATGCCAAGAGCACAACCTTATGGGATTAATGAGACATTATTAAAATAAATTAAGTATATGCATAGCATTTCCAGGAGCATCATTTTTTGACATCACCAAGAGCAGAGTTAAATGAATGTTCTTAAAGCACACTCAGTCAGCATCTGTGATTGTGAAGAAAATTGTGTACTATGAGGGATGGGCAAGCAGACATTCTAAATCTTTGGGAGCATACTGTGGCAAATTTTATCTGAAAATGATTGGAATTAATCACAAATCACCTTTATTAATCAAGTAAGCACCTTTAAGAAAGGTGAGTGCTACTATTATAACATAACTGCATATTACACTTTATACAAAGTCATGACTTCAGCACATCTCTGAGTCACTGGCAACAGGTCCTTGCTAACACTCACTAGAACAAGTTCATAGAAGAAATTCATAGAAGAAAATCCATCAGGGTTATTTAACATTATAATACTACTACTTGCTCAGCTGCACATTGCTGTTAGCTGGGAAGGTGTAACTAGGAAAGTACTACGTAACCTGCCATAATATTTTTTCCCCAGGCACCCACTATGGTACATTATTGGATGCATAATGCAGATATAATGGAATCCATTCAGCTATGGTTGAGATATAAGGATTATGAGTATACAAAATAGGTTTATGGGTTATTTATTCTATTCTGTCGCTAACATACCAAAGTTAAGCAGACTTTCTTTAAAGGAAATAGAATGGAAATTCATTTAGGATAGACTCCAAATTCAAAAACATCTAAAAAAGGTGGGAGTAAAGTCAGGGCTGTAATTCAGCCTTGACTGTAATCTTTGCTCTGTCTACCACTGTAATCATTCATTCCGAAGTCCTGGATATTTGCCCTAGACTGACCAGAGTATAAGAACTCCCACTGAGTCCAGGAGGGTCACTAAGATGAACAGTGATAAATCAACATGTTCTACCAGCTGTGATGGAATAATTGTACTGAATATTGTGTTATTCAAATCACATTTTTAATAGGAAGAAAATAAAAAGGTAAATAAGGAATCAAGGACTCAGAGTAATATATAAGTAATGTTTTTCTATAGGCCATCTTATTTTTCTTTTTAAAAAAGACAACTCCATTGCATTGGACTGAGAGAGGAGAAAGAAAGATGTGGGAGAACAACCAAAATCAATTTCAGTTTGTGTTATTAGTCACTGTCTCCCAGTGCCAGTAGCTAATTGTTGTACTGGGGCATGCCGTGAGGACAATGAAAATAGCTCACAGCAGCAAATATCTATTACATTGTTTAGATATGCAGGCTCCCTCCACACTGCTTCGCTTGTTTATCTGTTTGCAAATAGTTTCCTTGGGGATCAGGCTTTGCAAGTGTTTAATCATTTTTTTTGTGTGTATGAAATTCTTTGGCAGGCTGCACAAAAATTAGGAAGAAAAGGCAAACCAACGAAGAAAAGGGAAACCAGTATTTCTAAAATCTTTCCCCCAGATAACTTGCTTATGAGGAAAGGCCAAACTGTGCCCAGGGAGTATCTTCTAATTCTCTCTGATGATGAAGAAACCTGAGCTGAATGAAGTGTGCACACTCATCTGTAGGCTGGTTTGCATATAACCATATCGGTAATATTACCAAACATGACTAGGGTGCAGAAAAGGTAGGAGATATTGCTTGTATTTGTAACACAGAACAGCCTTCAGACTGCTCTGAATTAGTCCAAGGATTGAAAGGATGGAGAGGTAAAGCTGATGTCAGAGGAAGTTAAAAAAACCATCACAAAACCTTCACAGCAGCTGTGGGTGGTCTTGGACCTGTGACAACACGGTGCTGGAACAATGGAGCTGTGAAGAGTCCCCAGGAACAGAATGCCAAGAGGCCGTAGGAGTAGGATAATGTAAAACCTTACTCCTTTGACAACTACTTGTTCAAATAGTTTAATCAGAAAGTGTAATAGAGTAAAAGGTTAAATAAGTAGCATATGGTTGTTGCCTACAACATGGGCCAAACACTTGGCCCTAAGATTGTTTTGGGAATGCTGGAAGAATTCTTTATAACATCCTGATGTTTACAGAGGTTAGCCAATCTGTACTTAGTACAGGATTCTGCCTTATCAATATACTCTGGCTGTTTTGGACAGATGGACATTGCTGTCTGGATTGCTTGCCTGCATGTTTGCTGCTTTCTCAATATGCTCTTGCATATAGATCATAATAAATCATCATATTTAGCCTTCTGATTGATGGAGTCCATGAAGCTTTACTGCCCCAGTCAGGGCCAGAATTCTCCTACATGTGTTTTTTCCTGGAGTGGGTCCCCTGGAAGATGGTAAAGCTAAGACACTGGAGCACCACTCTTGCAAGAAAAGGCTGAGGGAGCTGGGCTTGTTCAGCCTCAAGAAGGAACAACTGAGAGGGGACCTCATCAGTGTCTATGAGTATCCATAGAGAGGTGTCAAGAGAATGTTTCCAGGCTCTTCTCAATAGGACAAGAGGCAATGGGCAGAAAATGAGGCACAGGAAGTTCTACCTGAATATGAGGAAGAACTTCTTTCTCTACTGTGCTGATGGCCAAACATTGGAACAGATTGACCAGAACAAGTGTGGAATTTCCCTCACTGCAGATATTAAAGAACTATCTGGACAGAATCCTGTGCCACATGATCTAGGATGACCATGCATGAGCAGAGAGGTTGGACCAGCTGACCTGCTGTTGTCCATGCCAACCTGATCCATTCTCTGATTCTGTGATTTGCTGATTTCGTCCAGACTGAATAACCCAAAATGCCAGCACAATTGCTTTTCAACAACCAGAATAGACTGAAAGAAATAAAAAATGTTTTCTGCCCACTGAGTGTCACATCATATATCTTGCACTTCTGCAGTGTTAAATTCTTCTTCTAGGATCACAGTTACTCGCCTCTGCATGAGTCCATGTTTCCCACAAGGCTTGCTCAGTTGAAAATTAAGTTGACTTTTCCTAGGAACTGGTAAATGAATATATGAAATTATTATATAAGCAGGAAGATTTTTTAGGTGGCGTCTTTTTCTCCTCTGGGTCTACAATTATTAAGGGCATCTGGTCAATCCCATCATCAAGTTTGGGGGAATGAAAAAATTTTAAATTCCTATTTACAGATCACTAATTGTCATATTTGGAAGGATGAGTCTTGCATTATGCTAAATTAAAATATTAAATCTGAACCTGTTGAAAAATGCAATAATTTCAGGGTTTTTTTCTCTTTCTTCAATGCAGGATTAATACCAAATAAAGATCAATAGGAAATGAGATTGCTCTCCTACCAAACCATTGTTATAAAAGTTAAAAGAGCAAAATCCACTTCTTTCTGTATGGAAAGGAACAGGCTTGCTATCTATGCAAAATTATACAGTCAATATATGTCAGTCTTTTATTCCTAAAGGGGAGCAGAATAGGAATGCTCCATTTTTCTAAAACCTCAACATCTACTTCAAATGAAGTTTGGTGTGAAAAGGTGATTGAGGTGCCCTTTAACTCCGAAAAATATTAGAAACTGAAGAACTGCTTATCTACATAGAAAGGCATAGCAAGTAACACAGATCAGGAAGCAGACAGGCAACATTCAGGTGACAAATAAAAATGGAATTTATGACATAAGGATTACTGAGGAACAAACTCCTGAGGGATGTTTTATCTTGATTATCTGCAGAGATGTCTTTCTGGAGGTCAGGATTAACACCAGCATAGAAGATACTGCTTGATGCAAGAGTGATGTACATGAGATTCTCTGCCTTGAAGTAAGATTGGATAATCATAAGGAGCCTTTTTGTCTTTAAATGGCATGACTGATTTCCCAGGCATGCACAGCTCTGAAGTGAAGTCTGTTTAGACAGTTTAATCTACCCATATTTTCAGGCTGAAATTGTGGAAAATGAGTGAAGCAAATATATTTTAACTATGGTCTACAACCAGCTGTGAAAGAGAGCATGGAAAATATTGTACCATGCTAGATAAGCCACTCTCCTGTGTGCCAAAATCTGAATTTTGAGAGATGCCTCTACCCCAAAGAAGTGCAAATGAGACCAAAGTCAATAGTGTGGATTTTATTTAACAGTAGAATATGAGGTAGAGATGGAAAGAAATATAAAATGGGGTGGGGGTGAGAAAAAGAGAGTGAGAGAGAAATAAATTAAGTAGAAAGATAGTCACCATCTCTATGGATACAGTTGTGTCCCACTGGTCCTCCTTCACCATGGTCTTCTCTGTGGTGGGATACCTCCAGTCCCTCAAAACTTCTCATATTTTTTACATTTTAGCAAGCTAAGGAGCCAATGTCTATGGGCTATGCTAATTTGTCTCATGTTCAGTCTTTCTACTCCTTTGAGTTGGTGGGTTTCTTATATGGTTTCCCCCTTCCAGACCAGTCAAAGCTGGTTTTCAGCACAGTTGCTTAGTTGGCTTTCTTTGTGTATTCTTTGTGTCCACTACCAGTGTTCCCCCAGGTTATTTATCTTTTCCTAGTTTGAGATAATCAGAAAATAGTACCACCTTTACCTTACCTCAGGTTCCACTCCGGTGCTTATCTAACTGCCCAAACTTCCAGGTATTTATGAAGGCATATTTGGATGGAGGGGGGGGATGTGTTCAGAGGTCACAGATGATTGAGCAGGTCCTTCTTTCTACAGTTTTCCATAGTGGGCAAAGTCCTTCAGTGATCTTGACAGTGTGTGAGCAGGAAATTATGATCTATGAGGCCCTTACACTTTGGAGCAAATGACCATCCAAGTCTCACCCTTTATATCCTGACTTTGGAAAACTGAGTGCAGAAGATTAAATACTCTCTGTTTCCCTTCGACAATGTAACATGAACATGTTAGGGGTTATCTAACACTCTCTTATGATATTCCACTGAAAAATAACCTTTCATGTCAACAGAAAGAGTAGTGAACTTGTTTACAGCATACAGAAAGACCTGATGAAATTAAAAATTTAAAAAATTAACTCAGAATGGAATTCTTATTGAGGATGCTCTGCCTTTCTACCCTCACAGGAGTGAGAAAGAATGTATGTAGGCAGCAGCCCTCAGACAAGTTTGTAACTTATTGTGCTTTGAAGCTATATACTAGAGAGAGGAACTGCCAACAGTGCATCCTTGTGCTTCTTTTTAGCAAACAAGAACAACCTAGAAGAGTGGTTCAGCTTTAAGAGAATGTGTCCTCAAATATTTGTACTAGCAACTCACTTACCTAATCCAGAGTTAATTGGAAGAAAAGAATTATTCCATGATTGAAAGTCTTATACAGCCTTTGTAATCATGCCTCTCCTGCTATTTGGGTAAAGATTTGATGGATGGGCCTATATAATCTTGCACTAAATTCCTTTTTTGCAGGGATGAGAAAGTGTACTTTGTACTCATATTACAATATTCAGATAACCATCTTTATAATTATATCTACCTGTACTACTTACAAAAAACAGCCTAGAATCAGGGTACTAAATCCATACTCAACCACTATAACTGATGTAATAACTGAGCTGTTTCATATAAAGACAGAGATTTTCCCTACTACTCATTAGTTACCTGAATGACAATCTTGGGAATGTTGATTGCATGGAGGAAGAAGCTGCAGAAATGAACACACCAAACAATTAGGATTCCAAAATATATTTTTAATGAGTTAGCTTTATCATGGTAATGCAAGAGCCTTGTTTAATTTACAGCTGCATCTTAGTTTCTATTCTAAGTCTAACATTGTTTTCTGATTTTATTACATAAATTGTTGATAACACTGAGAATTAGGTTTTAATCAAAAAAAGATTACTCCTGGGCACTAAATCTCTGACTAATGCACCAGTCCAAGAGAGCACTGTAGCATGTAATTTTATCCCTGCTTACTAGAATACATAAAGTTATGCTTAATTTGAAGGCTGTGGAAAGTCCCACTGACTGTTAAAATAAACAGGTTTATGAGAATCCAGAAGAAACCAGAGCACAAATTTAGTAGTAAATAAAATTAAAACTAGAGCAGAAGACAGTAAAAGTTGCAGATTTATTCTCTCCCATTCTCCTCCCAAGTGGCAATTATTTGTTGTCATGACACTAACATCGTTCATGATCTGTCAATAAGGTTTTGTACCATGACTTCTCTTGTGTACAAAATGCTGTACAACCCCAAAAGATAATCATCCCACCCCACGTGGTTTGCTGGCCATTTCCAGCTGATATTGCAGTATCTGTCATCAGCCTTACTTAAAGGAGACTGAAATGGAAAGTTTCTTTCAGGTCTGTCTTTCTTGCACTTCTGCATTTTTATTAATGACACATGGATTTGCACAAAAGCTGAATTTGTATGCCAGACTGTGTCCTTAACATTGCCAAAAACCCAAATATGAAGCTGAATTCATATACAGTGTCTTACAAAACTGATTTAAAAAATTAACATGAATTGCTAAGTACTGCCCAAATTAACACAAATCAGAGTTCATTACATAGCATTAGGAGGCAATTTATTGCAATCATTATGCCTGCTGTTACAGAGAACCATATGCCAACTCCAGAAATAACAAGCATTCTGAATCAGGGTCATTGCTGTCATATTTGCATGTGAAACACATTAATTGATCTCCTGTGCACATTAAAATTTAAATACATACTTTTTTGCTGCCAAATGCCCCATCATAAATTTTTTCTGAGAAGGGATAGACTGGGTGGAGAGAAATTATATTTTAGAGGAATACTTGTTGCAAACTTGGGTAGATAATTTAGTTAAATCCATTCTGCTTAGCTGATTGAGGTCCTAAATATCTTTTGGTTTCCACAATAGGAAGATATGCAGTCATACATGTCAGATGTGGAATACCATGGTGTTACCCATGTCATCCTATTCTGGTCTTCCTCAGGGGGCCCTATCTGTAAGAGCTAAAGGGTGAGCAAAGTGTGTAGAGAAGTGTCTTCCATAAAGGGTGTTTCGTCATGGAAAAAGGATGCTAAATCTCATCGTTCAGTCTCAAAGAGGGAGAATGTTACCATGGTCTAAAACTGTAGCTCCCAGGAGACACTGCTGCACTGCAAATTAAAATAACTCAGAAATCAAGATATGCATTTTGCTATTTCAGGTTGTATCCAGAGTTTCCATGCTGTCTACAGATAACTGAAAGGTGAAAAGAAAGCCCTTATTTAAAAAAAATAAATATAGCAGTACTATCCTTTCCCCTGAGCACTTTTGATGAATTCTGGACAAAGCCAGTGGGAAACATTACATAAAAGAAAAGAAGCATCATCTCTTTCCGAGGCAAGGGGAGATTATGGAAGAGAAGTTGGATGTGAAGTATCATGGTGGAAAAGTCTTTACTACAAGATGGGTCGTGGAGTTGATGTTAGAGAGTTGACTTTTGAAAGTGGCATCGGTGAAAGAGGAGCAGATGAAATCTCTTGAGAAGAGCAAGGAGATTATTAAATTAGACAAGCCAGACATTGGATTTGGACAGGGAATTTCGACATGGGCATGAAGGGTGAAAAACACCAGAGAGAACTGGGGACTGGGAAAGGGGTTTGTCAACAACCATTTAAGCCAAGATGAGAGCATTAAGTAAGACACAAGAGGAGGAGAAATAGTGGCTGTCCCAGATTGTTTGTCCTGCCGTTGATGCCAATTCATTGAACATGAGGAAAATCTTCCCCTCTTTCCCCTTGAAAAGTAAGATGTATCTCTCAAGCTGTCTGCTGATATACTAGTCCATAACCATGCTTGGTTAAGGTTTTCCCTGTTGAGTCACATGGGTTTCTCTAATCTGTATTTTCCTTGATTCCTGTAGGACAGAGAAAATATGGTTTGAAAATATGGTATGATTATGGATTGCTTTGCTCCACTTTGCTTTATGTGAGAGCAGATTTTCTGAAGCACATTCTCTAGGGTTTACTGCACCAACACAAAATTGTCCTGCCCTGTGAAAAATAAATCACATGCCTATCTATATCTACTTTACTAAGTGAAGACAGCATTTCTGTCTATAGTGTGTGTCTGTCACCCTTAACAATAAAAATTGAAGTAAATTGGAAAATAGTAAGTGAAACAAACAAAATCATTTTACCAGCATGAGCAAAATAACCCAAAAAACCTTTAAACTTTTCTCAGTTAATGTGCAAATGATGGCAGTTCAATGTTAGCAGTGCAAGCAGCTGTTGTGCTTACCTAGAGGGAGGGCAACTTCTCTGTAATGATGTGGGTTATTAAAATCTTCAGAGATAACATTATCAGAAGCAGCACACAATGCTACAGCATTTATCATTCACCTACTCTATTATTGTCAGTGCAGAGAACATAAACACATTGCTTTCTAAGCAGGAAGTCAGATAGGCCAAAGCATGAATTTGAGAGCTGAGTGCTATTAACCTTCAGCAAATGTGAAGATGGCAGATATGCTTCAGCAATTGCATAAGGAAAATAAGCGTGTGAAACCATGTAGTTTTGCACTTAGTGTCAGTAAAGGTGGGCACTGAACTCAGCACTGCACAGACACCTGCCATCCCAAACAGCAAGCGATGTGGTAGCAGTGGCAGAGACTGATGCATTATCACCCCTGTTGGGAAATCCAAGAGATAAGGGATTACAGTCAGTAAAGCATTCTGCCATCACCATGACACCCAGAGTGCTCTGTGAGCATTCAGGCTCAGTGTAAATGTGTCAGCAAACTGGGCAGCTCTGTCTGGGATACACATCAGCTTGCATGCTGAACAGGGAGTCATCAACAGACTAAGGGAAGGGCTGCAAGGAAGGAAAGGGCTGAAGCCCTAAATCCAGAACGCTGAACTGACCTATGCTACATCTGTAAAATACACAGCATAAAAAGTTCCTTATGGGAAACAAAGAGAAACATTGCTTTTGGATCTGCTTTGGATTGAGCTGGGAAAGAGCAGAGTGTGGGTGAAAGCTGTTTTTCCAATAGCTTTAAAGACCAAGAGAAGGGTCTTGTTCAGTCGGCCGTATCAGAGTTCCCAGAGGTAGTGCACACAGAGCCTTTAATTCCGACTGAATGTACATCTATGCCTCTTTTTCTACCCTTTCCAAAGTGTTAATGGGTAGGATTACATGAAAGGCAATGATGGTGTTTCCTGTAATGTCCATCTGTGTCTTGGGATGGTGACATGCAGGTTCCTGTGAAGTGCTTTCTCTTCCACACAAAGGGAAGACTAATAAGGTCAACATGATGATAAGGGAATTTACAATCTGCCTTTACTTCTGCTTAGCCCATATTGCAATCTATTCTTGACAACTCTTTGTCTGTATATATATATATATATAGACAAAATCAAAACATGTTTCAGACAAGTCAATGTTCATTTCCTTGCTGATTGCATGGGCTGAGACTACCTTTTAGATTACAGAAAAAATCAAGAAAGCAGAATGATTTACAGATCCTTTCAGTTTAATGTCTTCTCAAAGCCTGATCAATACTCTCTCTGTCCCATGACAATGAAAATAATTATTCAATAAAGCCCAAAATAGTCTTCTGATATCTGTCCAGTCTAAGTGAAAGACTGGTATATTGTATGCTTTGTGGTGCCTGGAAAAGAATAATTCCTGTCTATCAATATTTTACAGATTTCTGAAAGATTCGATAGATCTGAACACCACTGGATTACAGGAGCATCGTGGTTTGACCCCAGCCAGCCCAGTACATAAAGGAGATTCCTTATTCCAGAGCTGGTCATTCTGTACAAAATGAATGAAGAAATTCTTGGCAAAAATTCTCTATCCCTTGCATCACTGACTGTTTGGAGTCCATGTTAGTCTGTGCTCAGAACATAGCCAAAAAGTTTTGGTTTTTACCTTTATCTCCTCCCAGATAATTTTCCATACAATCCCACAAGCAGCCACACTGGCAGTGCTGACGGAGGTGTGAACAGCAGCAGCAGGAGAGGGGCACTTTCTCTGCTGACAGAGAAAGTGAGACCTTCCAGCCTGCTTTGCTTTTGGATAAAGCTCTCCTTTTTTTCCTCCTTAACTGGAAACCTTTGTTTACCTGCAAGGAAAAGGGAATGCGGATGCAAAAGCTCAGCATCCTCACACTCCAGTTTTTCAGCCAACTATTCATAAGCAGAGAAAAAGATTTTTCAGGGTTAAATAGAAACATTTAAATTCCAATATGGCTATTATTATTTTAACTTTTTTCCCCCTTAGCAGGGACCTAGCTCTTTTATTTTAAAGACGTCTATAAACATGTAGGAAAAGTAATAGCTATTTTGTGTCATAGAAAAGCAGCAAAGTGCTCCAAAGAGCAGATGTATTTTGTTTGGACTTTTGCTTATAGGAAATGCAAAAGACAATATTTTTAAAATACAGTGAAACCGTTGCTTTCCTTCTCTGACTTTGATGCTAGATTGGAGCTTGCACTGCCTTTTTGAAGGAGCTTATAATGGAAATGGTGAGACATGCTTAACTGCCGCAGATCAAGTGATTTCTCTCACAATGCAGCCCAGCCGTGGGAAAGCAACAGCAGTTAAGGAGACTAAAGGAAAGTGTGAACTGTCCCCAGAAGCCATTACATTAGTGAAGTTTATCTCAGCTGGGTAATTCGCCTCAGCCAGGAGCTGAATTAAATTTACTGTTGGAGCAGGAGCAGCATAGCAGTGCTATTTGTGTACTCTTTATCTAAGGTGCTATATATTGTGCTCAGAGATAAAAAATCATCTTTTTTTTTTTTCCTGGAGGAGACAAGTTAGATATTAGCAACTATAAGAAATTGTTTCTCACTATGCAGATAACTTCTTGTATGCGTCTTTGCGTTTATTTTCATGACCCTTATCCTAAAAGTTCCTTGGAAAGGTTGTAAGCAGGAATCTCCTTCCCCAGCTTAGTAGGGAAGAAACTCATGGGCCATAGTCATGAGGACAGTGCCTCAAAAGGCATCATGGTTATCTCACTAGAAATGAAAGGGCTGTCTGCAGAAGTGCAAGATGAGAAGATCAAGGATATCATTCTAGGAAAGATGGGTTTTCAAAAATCTGTCCCTTTTGGGAAGACTCTGCTAATTTCTGGAGGAACTGAGTATTTCTCCACTCTCAACATCAATGGCCCAGCTTTGTAGTGTTCCATGAATAAGGTACTCCTTAAGAGAAGACAAATTAAAATATTATAGAGCAGTATTTCTTAAACCCTTCTGCTCAACGACGGCAAACTGACAGCAACTTTCATGTCACCTCCTTGGTTTCAGCCTCAAGCCATACCATGCTTTATCATGTCCTGGACACTAGAGACTTTAGGGTCAAGCCAACCATACTGCAGCAACAAGCAATCAATTTTCATCACAGGGGTACTGTTGAGACAACAAATCCTAGGCTCTGAGGTGGCTGGAGCCTATTTCTTCCTATGTAGAGCCACTGGAAGGGTGTTTGTGAGATTACTGGTCCAAAGGCCCATCAGACTAGTGAAATATTTCCTGCTGCAGTGTCATGTCTTTTTCTCAGAGGGCTTTCGGGTGTATACAGAGCTATCAAAATACTCTTAGACACTTCCAAGAGATAAGAAAGCACACGGGCTTTTAGGCCAGATACTCACTTGAATTCTGTGAATAAACATTCCTTTATGTGTCTTCCAAAAACTGAGAGGAAAGAAAGGGGCGCTTATAACCTTTAGTCAAAGTGAAAATACTGCCAGTGGAGATCATCAATGGAATAATCCAGAGCAGTAGTGACAGAAAGGCAATGGATCTTTAGCAATGTGACCAATCTGGGTTAGACTCACTTCGGTTGTCTACCACAAATTGATATAATCATGATTATGAATTTACCTCTATTTCCTCTTTCAAAATAGGGCCATGAAGATGTTCTGCTCCTTCTAGCCTATGGTATGTATTTCAACTCCTGCAATTAATACACTTTCTGGAGATTCCCACTTTGTCATGGTCATTGTAAACATCAGCATTTTATTAAAAGTTTTTGATCACCTCAGTTGATGAAAAGATTTTCATGCGATGTTTAAAGGTTATGAGCAATTCTTCCCTTTTCTAGGCAGAGTGCAGCTGTTTGTGCATGTGTCCATACAATTGTCATTCACCTAAATTAATGAGAGGAGAACATGGGAGGAAAGATTTGCATGATTGATGGGAAGAATTAATTACTTCTAGCCACCCAGCAGTAAGGTAATTGATGTCTGGGAGGCAGCTGCAAGTGCCACAGAATAGCTGTCAGTGTCACAGACGGTGTGAGTGCTTTGGTGTGGAGATAGCACTGTGACAAAGAGATTTCCATGGTGTGAACACATCACCACCGTTCTTGGCCAGCAGCATCCAGCAGCTCTGGCTGCACTGTTGAGCTGTCCTGCACTGAAGAGGTCTCTAACTGCTTCCTGCATCTGAAAAGGTGATGATGTCTCTGGAAAAGAAAACTGAGAGGTGAAAGCAGCAGCAGAAACCTATGAAACATATGTTCCTTTTTCCCATAACCTGTCTGATTCTTAGAGGCTAAGGGGGTTTTGGCTAGGTTTTTTTTCTTCTTCCTTTTTTAAAGATTTTTTTATGATGTGGAACCATCTCAGAGAGAAACTCTTCTTTCTGAAGACTGAGGGAATTTTCTAAGGTTCTCACAAGGTGCTGAAAGGTAAAAATAACTCAGGAGTTTATTGATTAGCTCCCATATCATCCTCAGAAAGCACATTCAGTTAGAACAACTTAACCAGCAGTATGACTGGGATTATTGCATCACACACTTTGGTTTCTGCACTCTCCTGGTGTTGGAAAAGGCTCCACAGGGTCATAGCACCAATCCTGACAGAATTCACTCAAGAATTTGGACATGATTCTCAGGCACGTCGAGTGACTTTTTGGGATGTCCTGTGCAGGATTAGGCATTGCACTCAATGATCCTTGTGGGTGCCTTTCATCTCTGGATATTCTATGACTCCATGATCCTGCGATTCCATAATGAGTACTGTGATTCCAGAGATCAAAGCTCTGACTGTGTCCTCAAGTGACTGACTCAGGAAAAGAATCTGATGCAGAGTACTAAGAATTAGGCTATTTATTTAGATGTGCCTCTCAATCAATCCTTATGCCCCTCCTGCATGATTTATTTATTTGCTGTTTATCTTGTCCTGACTAGGGGCTGTGGGCTCACCATGTGGAACAGTCCATCCTTTTTTTTCTCAAACTTATGGATGGAAATCTTAAAAGCTTTGATCCTGGTTTTCTCTTGAAACCTAACTTGCATTTCTGCATATTTTAGGGATGTATTTTGTTGTAATTTTTGACAGTATATAAAACAGATCAATAATCCTTAATTAGGGATGACACTTGTTGAGACAGAGTTTGGATTAAAACAGAATTTTATGTTCATTCTGGCTTAATTCCTTTCTGATCTTTAGTTTAGCCATGGAGTGGTCATTCTAGTGGGATAAGATCTGAGAAAACATAATTTATCAAAAAAAGCAGCATATCTGGATATCTTTACCCTCAAATAAAATTCGTTTGCTCATAAAACCAAATATTTATTTAACACTTGTTTAAGGTTAATGGAAGATTATTTTTAGAGATAATAATTTATCACATAAACCAAATACCAGTAAAGAAGAATTAAATTGTTAAATAGATGCATGAAATTGATCTGTTAACATTTCTTTAGCATGAATAAACAAAACTGGTATTAATAATTTGCAGTCAAAGTGGGTCTGCACTTGTAGAATCCTAATTATGAGCTGAACAACAAGGTAAATATTGCCTCCCTCTTTTTAAATATCTAACTCTTTGAGAAAACAAATCACTCAAGATGCTTATGTGTGTTAATTGCGAAAACCATTTTGAAAAGCATCTCTGAATGCTGACTTCAGTCAGTGGGAACTGCTAGATCCTACCTCTACAGAAGATGGTGCTCCCTCCCAAGTGACAAAATTGGCCCAGTATAAAAAAAGCTTTATTGGACTGGGGAAGCAGATCCAATACAGACAATAGAGATAATTTCTCACCTAGTAGCAACTCCCTGCATGATGCTGAAATTCACAGGATTCTGATGTTTTGCACAAACTGAAAGCTTGGCCCTAAGGCTTGTTATTTCTTAAAAGAAATGGAAAAGTAGCCAAGAGCTGAACATTAACAAAAGAAGTAGAAAATTTCCCTCCTTCAGAATGCAGAGAAGCCAGTTTGTGCTACCACTGCACAAAAGCATAATGCGACTGATTTTTCCAAATGGTATTTAAAAGGAAGTTAAAGTCTTGGTTTTCAAGGCTCCCAGACAAGAAAAGTCTTCATTCCAAAGTCTTGGTTCACTGATCTTAATGTGAAGCAAATTTTGTTGAGAGACAAAAGCTAAGCAAAGCATATTTCAGTAGATAATCTACTAACTCGTTCACATGTTTTTCATATCTCATTTATTGAAGTGATAGAGTCTTGGCACATCTATGATCTCACATTCTAAAACACAGAAAACATTCAGTGTTTTGATTAGTAGGTGATATTAGAAGAATGTTGTAAAACACATCAATTAAACTGAAATACATTTTACAAAATCTGCTTCAGTACCTCCACTTTGAGTCTAGGTTTTAAAAAGAGCTTTTAATTCATTAGAGAGAGATTAAAAGAATTGACAGATAGATTATTCACAATGTACATTTTGAGGAAAATTTAATTAAAGACGACAGCAAGCAAATAATAATAGCTCATGGTTCAGCATATTGATGAGGACAATGAAGCAATTTATGTTCTGTTTTCATTATGTTTGTCTTCCAGACAAAGCTTCTCTTCTTCTCCAAGAAAGAATGTTGAGGCTGTGAGCTGCTGAACCATGATCTCCCACCTTCTTTTGAAAAGAGACAAGAGGAATACACAGCAGGGCCAGCAAGGCCAGCAAGGCCAGTGGTTCTGGAACTTGCTGCACCACAGAGCAGTAGTTAACACTACTAGTAATGAGTTGTCTTGGTAGTAGGCACTACCAAGAGAGCAGCAGGAAAATCATAACGAGGCACAAAACCCCTGCCTCTTCACTGTTGGATTTTTGGTATAACACAGCCATAGATTTCAGTTTCCAGCTTGAGAATGAAGTAATTATGAATGTGTCCCTCGAGGCTGAGGACTGGGAGGTTAGAGAAGAAGTTCCTCTATAGAGTTTAGGGGAACTCCTTGCTGGATAGTGGCTGATTGGCCTCTTCCATATAGTTACCAGAAGGGTATTTAGTCACTGAAAGAATGCTTCAAGACAAGCATGTCTGGTTCCATGGATTTTGATGGCTCCACTGGGATAGGGTATTGATTTCAGTGGTGGTAAATCTCTGCCATGTTTGCTTTTGCTCCCTGATTTTTTCAGTTTTAGCTCTTCCTGTTCTGTGAGAATATTTCCTCTAGTGATGGATTTTGTGAGTTTAGGGATATTTTCAAGTCAGCAGGAAGAGTTCTGAAAACATTTCTTTCAAGCCATGATCTTCTTTTAACACATGTAATGATTTTTTAATGACTTTGAAAATTTCAATGCACGTTAGTTAAGGCCTGTGCAAAGTTAGCAGATTTCTTTTTGTCTTGTAATGCCTGGTATTCAAGGTAATTCTTCAAAAATTCAATCTGTTTCTCAGAAGCATTATTCTTTACAGGTTTGCAGTTGACTTTACATTAGTGAGGTGAATGTCCGCTGAGATTTCCATAGAGCATTTACAAAAATATTGAAGGGGTTTGCTATACATTACAGTTTTTAGAAAGGAGATTAAAGAATATTAGAATTCCACTTAAACCCTCTCAAATGTTGGTGTGTGAAGGCAGAAAACATATTTTTATGAGTGAGGATATTGGCAGTGCTCTAGAGCATAGTAGTGATGAGACTTCATGTATTTGCACATTAGTGTTACCCTTTGCCCCTTGCCTAGGAGAATATGATTGCATTTGCCCCCTTTTGCCAAAAAATTCTCCAAAATCAGACAGATTGCTCTCTGTGTCTCCTTCTCTCACTCTTTCTTGTACCCAAGCCAGTCCATCATATCCTTGAGTTAGAGATGCCCTAATTTTTCATGCTCCACTTTAACTTTTCTGTATTAAATGACTGAAGGGCAAATATTGCATCACAGCACGGCAAAACTGTGCAAGAAGGACACAGCATGCTGGTGTGGCCCATTATCCAGACGTTAAGCAGGACTGGCCTTTTCATTCCTACTTTTCTGGCTTCATGCTGGCTACTGACACTGAGGAGGTGGAAGGGTGGTATAGAGCATCTTGAGAGGCATTTTTCTGATAAAATCAACATCAGTAAAAGTGGAATGCAACAATCCAAGGAACTTGTAAAGGCACGAACAGCAGCAAGAAGAATTTGCTTAGTCACTTTGATATGGGCAATATCCTTCTCCTATACCTATATTGTCAGGGTTTTTTCCCAATCTAAAGCCCACTGACACCAATGAGAAACTTTCCACAGGTTTCAGAGCTTCCAGCTGGGACCACAGAGATAATATCTCCAAGGAAGGAGCCAACTTGGCCTCCTTTCTTCTGTCAATTATTTAAGTTCAGGGAGTAAGAAGTGTCCTGGTGTTCTGGGCCAGGTGCTCAACCAGGTCTTTTCTTTTACATTTATATAAACTGTACAAGTTAAGCACCCAACCTTCAATAGTTTTGATTGCAATTGCATCTCCTAAAAATTTCCAAAATTATGGGAAATGTAAATGTTTTCCTTTTAAAGTGATTTTTAAAACCAGACTTATGTTTTAAATGTGTAAGCTCTCCTATGAAGATGGATAATCATAGATCCATGCTTCTAAGACTTCAGAGAATTCCTGTTACATAACTTGTTCAGCTATTTCCAAGGTGCACACCTTGAGTCTGATTTTTATTTGTTATAAAGTTTCTACACTGGTAGCTAACTGCAGATTCCACTTAGAAAAGGGCTTTAATTGTTGCCAGAATTTTCCTAAAATACTTAACCAAAACCAAGAATATGCTGTTTTCAGTTCATCCTTGAGAAAATTGCTATAGATTTGTGTAATGTAGGGTCTTCATCAAAAGTGGTGGAATAGAAGGATTCACTTTGACAAAATTATATTTCTGCTTTCTGCTATCTTTACTCTGCAAGTCATCTTATGATTTCAGATTAGACATGAATGAATGAATGAAATAAATCCTTCATCTCAAGGAATAAAATCACAATTTTCATCTTGAGTTAGCAATGCTGTTAACTTAAGGATGATTAGATTAGAAGAAAAGAGAAAGAAGGACATTGCTAGCAAAACCACCTTGCAGTGAGTCTTCCCTGTTTTTTATATGAAGTAAAATACAAAAGGAAAGTGTGGCAGAAGTAAAGACTGTGACATTTAGAAGCAAATTTTGGCTAACCACTGATTTTTTTGTTATATGGATGTGTAATGGATTGCATATAAATGTGCTCCAGAAGCAAAGACCTCCTGAAAAATGACGATACTATAAACTTCCACTACTAGTACAAGACTGCACCATTTGGATAGTAAAAGTCTCAGTCCTTAAACCTTCTTACCATTAGCATCAGGAAGTCATAAGCAGCTACGAAAAATGGTGATCAAGGTTTATAGTTTATGTCTGTGGCTAAAATTTTTTTTCTTTCTCCTTGGCTCCTTCCATAACAATCTGACTGACTACAACATCTCCCTGTGCCTTATGAATGTCAAAAAGCAAAATTCCAAGGACTCTGGCATCTCAGACTTTTTTTTATTTGTTTGGTTTCCCTTCCCTTTCTACAAAACATTTTTGAGGGTCTCATGTGCCAGGCCTTTCTTCATACTCTAATTTTTCCAGAGTTTTTTCTTTTACTTTTCTTTGTAATTACTCCCTTGGTATCAATCAGGTATTTTCCACTCAGGGTTACATCTCAGGCTGTATCTCACTTCTAAGGAGATATTGCAGATTTTTTTTCCACATTCATTTTTTGCTGGTATCTGGTGTTTATCTGGTAACTATGTATAAATCTCAAATTCAGCACTGTCTTTACTATATAACAGCATTTCCCACAGATAAAGTACTACACATGACTTTGCTGTTTAATTCAGAGAGAGCTGAAACTTTTTCCATGACCTGGATACAGACTTCACATTGCATAGTTTTGTTTTTTACCTGAGACAGCAGGCAATAAGATATAAACGGTCCCCAGTTCCCAGTAGATTTTACTATGAAAGCATATGGGAGAAAACTTTTCTACTTTTTGCCCCAACACTTACATAAAACTTGCAAAGCACAGGACATTCCTCCATTTTAAGACCATGAAATGAAATGCAGTAAGCTAGAAGGCATAGCATCTTCCAGGGCTTGTAATCAATGCATCAAACCCTGTCTACTGCTGTAGCTCTTTTCAGTCAAATTTTTGTTGGTTTTCTCCTATGGCCTCCAATCTGTGAAAACGTTTTAAAGCACAGGGATGCAAGCTGATATGAAAAATATCTGCATTGGAATGAAAATTCTCTGAATGGCAATGTCACCTTCAGCAACGTTTTGGCTAATTTTCATTAATTAAAACAGGTAAGCCTGTTTTACTGCCGAAGGAACACAGCTGCTCCTGGTTTGGCTCTTCATCAGTGTTGAGGTGACAGACTGAAATATGTTGTTTTGGAGCTACATTTCAGCAAGAATTAAATAAAAAGCATAGAGTATCTTCTCCATAAAATTGATAAACTTCTTTCACCTTCAACAAACAAAAACAACTGATGAAGGCTGGATTTCATGCAAAGCACACAATGCAATTTTCATGCTTGTTCAATTCCAATAAGAAACATGAATGTCCACTTTCTAGGAGACAAATTGCAAATGTGTCAGCTGAGGCCTTGAGAACATCAGTGAATTACAGTAGCATGAAATACCTGTTTTAAAATATTTCTTTATATTCATCCATCTCTTCTTGGATTTTTAGGTGAGCGACGGTAAATGGTCTGTCCTGCATATTAAGTTCAGATTTCTGGAAGTGAGACCTCTTCCTTAAATATCTGCAGAGAGGAACACAAGCACAAAAATGCAGACCTGATGTGAAAGAATGCAGTTATGATTCATTGAAAGACAAAAATTGGTCTCATTTTGTTTTTCTGTGTATTTGGGTCTGATCTCCAGAAGTAGATTTGTTTCTGAGTAAAGGTGTAACTGGCAGATTCACTTGCTTTTTGACACTAAACATCACACAGGGACAATCATTTTATTTGGAGGTTACCCAATATGTATTCCTTTCTATCTCTAGTGTCTGTCATTTTTTGGAAGCCACTTTTTGACTAAAAATTTGTTAATTATTCTCCTTGGAATTAAAAAATGCATTTCAAGTCAGTAGAGAAAATGGTGACATGGAATATATAGGGCCAAACTCAAATGACAGACATTAATTATTTCACCTAAGATTTTTGATGTTCTTTGCCAATTACTGGCCATATTCTCCCAGGATGAAGAGCTCCATTGTACTTCAGTCTTAGTAAGAAACTGGAAACCATAAGAACCCCATTAAGAACCTAAATACCTCTAAAAGCCTGTCCCTATTGGTCCTTTCACACCTTTTTTCTGAACTCCTTCAGTACCCATGACACATGAGGGGAACTAGAATGATGTTCCTGATAAAATCCAAGTGTCTTTAATTCTGAATATCTCTGACTGTGGCTTTTTTTTTATTGTGTACTCTCTAAATTAGAAGCATTGCTTCTTAGCAAAATATGATGATTCTTGCATTTGCCATTTGAATATTTTAGAAAATCTCCTTTCTTCCCTAATCCTCCTAGGTCCACAGAGATATATTGCCTGACTTCTGAACAACCCTAGTTGTTCAAAACTTTCTTTTAGGAAGACAATTTGACTGTTCCTTCTACTCTTCCCCCATTTTTTTCTTTTTCTTCTACACTACCTCCAAAAATATCAATAAGATTTATTTTTGTATACCTGAAGAAACTGTTAGGATTTGTTCACATTTTCTTTTTGTAAAAGGAAAAGTATGTAGATTCTTGAACAATACAGTAAAGAGCACACCTGCTTGCAGAGAAAGTTATAGAAGTCGCACATAGAAAACTTCTGTAAGATTTGAAATCACACAAACAGAGCATGAACCTTAAGGCTGAAGTGATGTTATTACCATACAAAATAAAATTGAAATAAAGAGGCAAAGCTGCCACTCTATTTTCAAAAATAAAATAAAATTGCACACAAGTTTTCCCGCAATACTTCACTGTCTTGAAAGCAAAAAGTCTTTTGTAGTTTTATGATAAAACTTCTGGTAATAAAAACAAAGGCTGGAACAGGTTGCCCAGAGAAGTTGTGGATGCCCCATCTCTGGAAGTGCTTGAGGACATTTTGGATGGGGATCTAAGCTGGTCTAGTGGAAGCTGTCCCTGCCCACAGAAAAGGGGTTGTAATGAGGTGGTCTTTACTGTCCCTTCCATCCCAGACCATTTTATGACTCCATGACTTTGTCATGGCAAGCAACAATATGGAAGAATGTAGAGAAGGGAAATGGATCATTGATGTTTTTTGTTTGTAGGTTTATGTCTGTCAAAAGCTGCTGCAGTCCTCACTCTGGCTGCTCAGGGTCAAGTCATTCTGGAACAGTTCTGGCATAATTTCTGTCACACAAAACACACAGAGTTCATGTGAACCCCAACTTTGAACATGATAGCAAAGACCCCTACACAGACCTATCCAGCACTGTTTATGCTGACATTAAATTTCCTGTGCATATTTTTCAGTAAAAAGCACCACANNNNGAAAAAATAAGTAATTATTGTTAAGAAATGTGATTAGCCCTTCATGCAGAAACTATGATGTTTAAATATGCTGTGTTTAGAAAACTAAGTCCAGAGGTCAAAGATTGTGTATGTGTATGTGTCTATAACATGGAGCAGACCAGGTTACGGCGACCAGGCGAGGCTCTTGGCACAACACTTATATACAGTGGTCCTGAATTTAGTAATCTGTAGGTATTCATTTCTCTCTGAAGGATAATTAATCATTAAATATTTGGTTTTTTGCATTGCATCTAGGTAAGACACTGATCAATCTCAGCAGCACAGTGAAGGAAGGTCTTTCAGGTGCCAGCTCTGAACCCTGGTTTAGATGCTCAGCCAGGAATTATTTCTTCTCTCTTATCAGAGCCTGCCCTGGTTTCCCAATCAATTCTCCTTTCATGTCTATGTTATAATTTGGCTTCTCCTGCTACATCCATGACAAGAGAGATATCACCTCTTAAAAAAAACCAGCATACCCAGGCCTATGCTTTAGATTCTATTTTTGGATATTGAAGTTTCAAGACTGGCTATGGTGTTTTCATTAAAAAATATCTGTATTTTACCAAGTTCATAATTTTGTATGGTGGTGTTGATTTGAAATGAAGATATGAAATGAAAACGTAGGTCCTATAATGAAAATACATTCTCATCAGCAGGATAGAAATTATGGCGTTTTTGTGTGCCATTCAATCATGCAAAGTTGCAGGAAAAACATTTTTTCCACACATGGGTTCTCTTTTACCTAGTGTGCACTGCTTTTTCTCTGCAAAGAATGAGAGTTTTTTTCCTGGTTATTTTAAAATTGGGCTTTTTGATTCAGTTAGGTTTGATACAAGAACTCACTGAGAAGCAGTAAGAAATATATCTTTGTTTTCCAAGTGTTAAATATCACAGTGAGGGAAACAGATAAAAGGAATTTGAAAGCATTTTTGTCCTCTGAGAGTTGAGATATCTGATCTAAATTTTTTTCTTATTTTAAATACATTAGATTATCTTGTCTCCACTGGAAAATGAAGGATCTGTTACATGCCCTTGCTACATTGTTTAAGTAAATGAGCTCTCTAAATCACCCAGGAAAATCCACTTCGTGCTGTGCTGACATGAGTTAAACTGAGATATTAGGTCTGTACTGTCCTGACTTTTATATCTGTGCAGAAGATTGATGCAAGGGGGAGCTTCAGAGAAGTTACAGGTCTCTCAACGCAAGATCTCATATGCCACTTAGGATCTGGACCAAAGACAATTCTGGCACAAATTCCACATTGATATGAAGGAAAACACAGCATTCTGGGTAGCTGAGTTCTCTGGATAGAGCCCACAGATATAAAAATGAGAAAATCAGATTAAGCCTTTTCTTGTTTCTGGACTGAACTCTAACACTAATGCAGACTAATTTTCAGTTTAGAAAAGAAAATGTTCAGATTGGTTTCACAAAATATTGTAGTTTTCTGTGGAAGATGTAAAGAAGTCTGTTTCTGATTGTGAAATCAAATGACCATAAATATTATCTGCATTTTCATAGTAAAAAGTGGTAGAAGAAAATTTTGAAGAGGGTCACAGGGAGTTACTATACATACATACATACATACATACATACATACATACATACATACATATGTATATACATATATACATATGTGTACAGTTGTCCTTGCAAGTCAGAAGTACCTCATCATGAGATACAGAGTTGATGGGAAAAGAAAGACCAGATGATGAGATGCCATGAGAATAAAATTCTAACCCTTGAGACAAATACTCATGGGAAGTTCCTTATAGTACTTCAGAAAATATCTATATAGATATTAGCTGAAACAACCAATGTTTTGTCAGCCTTATGCTTGGTGGGGGATATTTANCAGTAAAAAGCACCACATTTTTTGTTTTGGTTTTTTTTTTTCCCATATTGTTGATAAATTCAGTGCTTGTTAGAGAGGTGTGTGTCAGCCAAGAGACAAGAGCAAGAAGCTAGAAAATTTACAAACCTATGACAAAATTGCTTCTTTATGTAACATCAATGCTACCATTGTCATGATTTTAGAGGCCACCCTTAAATGTCACACTGAGAGGTGAGGTGTACAGTGGAAGGCACAGTGAAAATTTCTGCCAATAAAATGCAGCTTTGCTGAGGCACAACAGCAGGGACTCAA